>DWDW01000496.1:0-14599 GCA_018245635.1 Mimoniades versicolor eupheme | reverse complement strand
CATCATCATCATCATCATCATCATCATCATCATCATCATCATCATCATCATCATCATCATCATCATCATCATCATCACCACGACTCTTTTATCGTTCCATTGTTGGAACATGGGTCTTCTCTCATAATGAGAGGGTTAAGGCCATAGTCTGCCACGCTGGCCAAGTGAGTGTTGGCAGACTTCACACACCTTAGAGAACAATTTTTTTTTCCAGAGCGCAGGTTTCCTCACGATGTTTTCCCTTCACCGTTATAGCAAGTGATATTTCATCTTAAAATGTACATTTGTAAAGAGGTGCGCGCTAGAATTTGAACCCGGTCTACCGGAGAGAGGTCGAAATTCAAACTACTAGGCTATCACTGCTTTACGTCACTGCGAAGTCTCTCTCGAAGGATTTTAGCCCGTAATCCCTACGCTGGGCATGCCGGATGAGGTTCACAGAGCACTGCCTACCGCTGCCGCCATAGACGACCAGGGCATTTAACGTCCTGTACTTATGTGTAATATGACATTGCTCTTAAGAAAATACTGTCAAATATAAATCATATAGAGTATCAATATAATTATGTATCTTCTATTATGTACGGTTATGTAAGGTAGAATAGAAGAGAGGCACTTAACAACCTCCCGCTTCCACCTTTTCTTGGGTCGTAGTTATAAACGACGTCATCTCCGGAGTTACGCGTAATGAACCAAGAATGCGTTTAGCGTATCAACCCATTTTGTGATCGCGATTAAGGTGAGTTATTACTCCCTCGGGGTCATCTCAGTTCTTCACGTGCATCTAGATTGCTATTATTATTGGGCCTTGTCGTTGTATTATAAATACTTTTTACATGGTAAGATATTTTTCTTCAGTCGTAGAGTTATGTTTTGAATAGATAATTTAATACCTATGCGTGTGACAAACGAATTGGCAATTATTTTATGTCACACCTTTTCACTTTCGATCGATAGAGATTCATAGTGTCACTGTATAACTGAAATATGTTGATTCTTATGTTACGTTACGCTCGGTCCGTTACGGGATGTGCAGAGAGCACTGAGTTCCAAATATACATATATTTCCTTAAAGGCCTGATATGATGATTAATTATGATAATGTTCTCTGTCTGTAGTGGTACACTCTTGGCACAATGGTCGTGGCGTCTTGATGATGCCTCTAATGTTGATTAGTCTTTATTTACTACCTACGAGTAGTAGCTTTTACGCTACGTCTCTATCGGCTAATGATAACATAACGTCACGCTTGTATTTCTCCCAAGGGGTAAGCAGAGGACTTTTGTACTGCCAATTTTTAAGACTTTTCCTATAACATTGGAAAATGTTAAATATCATATTTTTGTTACAACAATTACATTGACGGTTGATAAACTAACATTTAAGAACGAAAACGTCCGTTCTCCTTTCGTGCTAGTTAACGAAATAGAAAATTGATAGGTATTTAGTTGTTATCACTATTGAGGGCTTTGTTCGCTTGTTACATCTTCGCTTGTTCGATATTTGGCGTTTCGACATTATGTCCATTTGATTTGCGGCCGTATAATTTTCCTTTAAATTCGTTAATTTAATTTACCCTTCTCTGTTCAACATTGTAATAAGTACCTGTACAAAGACGTTTTGGAAAAGAATACCTTTTATAATTTGATTGTTTTTTTTATAATGTAACGAAAATTGAGTTTATAATTTTGCTTTTTATTACTACGTGTACAACCATTGGGGTTGTGACAATGTATGTCACTCGTCTAAAGCTGTTACAAAATGTTTTGTAACAGCTTTAAACGAAATAATTGTAAATAAAGTGTACTTAGCTACTTTCCTTTGTGTTGTTCATTGGCTTTTGTACGTACGGTGTATCACCTGTCTTCTATATTACGAAATGACATGATTGACCTATTTGCGCATTGATTGACGTTTCGATTAAAAGTTGTAAATTTCACTTTGAAGGCCTGTATTGTACCTTATGCTGCCGAAAACCGATTTAGTCGCGGAATACAGCATTATTGAATGTAAAATACATAATATATATTCACTGCCGTGTTGGTTGCAAGTGTCACAGTCGTGTTGGTTGCAAGTGCTAATGCCGATCGGGAGGTCCTGGGTTCAATTACCGGGTCGGGCACTACTAAAGTAGTGGCTCGGAGTCTGGATATGTGTCCGGCGTATGCCAATAAGCTCACCACCTATTCCATAATGGAACGTAAACGTAACTAATGAAACGTGGGTGTGTTCTACATTCCTTTGCATACCTCTTCAGGGATTATAGGTGTGATGTTACTTGTAACGTATATATATTCAACACAAGAAGCAATAATGTACTTAAGAACTACTGAAACTGAATCAGCACTGATCCGTTTATCGTTCAATATTCGACAATAGTTTCCTCTCGGAATGAGAAGGGTTAAGGCTTTATTTTACCGCGCTGACCAAGTATTGGTTGGCTAACATCTCACGGCCTAGAGAACATAATAAACTCCAACCACCGTTACGAAAATTCAATATGAAAATGAATTTTGATGAGTGAGATACTCTCGCGTGTTATAAGTTACATTTACATCCCACTATGTAATAGATGCTGAGTCATGTGAGTTAGTACCATAATGCCTACACTCCAGACACAAATCTAGCTTTCAAGCCTCTACTAAGTTAGAAAAATCGAACAGTACCCGATTCGGGCTTCGAACCGAGGGCAATCAATCAGTGGTCGCCCTCGCATCCACTCGACTAACGAGGCAGTCCAATGTGAAATTCTATTTATACAAATTAGTATTTTTCATATTAAATAAACTCATAACAATATTCATGTGAAATATCAGCACTGCCAAGCACTTTTATGTCCCGTATAGAGCGCTTTCCACACTAGACACACTTTCCTCACATGTTCAACATCATTTTAAGTAGAATATAATAGTGTGTGCATAAATAACAATAGGAGCACGTTTGTGTATTTGTGTTGAAAATAAAACGTGTATTGAACCTTAAAAAATCTTAACATTCAACAACTAAACCTGTTCGGAACAGATCGTATCGCTTTTTAAAGTTTGTAATGGTAAAATAAAATTTCCAGTCTGAAATAATTGTGTGATTCTTTATCTCATATTCTTTTATTTATAAATACAGTAACTATTTAAGATAATTCATAAAATATTATTGTAATGTTATGAATTATGTGTTAAGAGAATGTTTTTATTGTTTCAGGTAAGAAAAATATGTACACTATATTGACTGGAATTAGCGCGTCCATTTCAATATTAAAGAGGTAAGTTGATACATATTTGACTAACGATTTATATTAGTGATATTGAAATATACATTTATATATACAATTATCCTCAGTATTAAATTATACAAAGTCTAACACGAATGTATACGTTTGTTCTAGACGTTATTTTAAAAATGATAACGAAAATCCCAAAGCACAGTTTTACATTACATAACTTCTTTTTTCAGTTAAATATACAAAACCTTAATCTAGTAAATGAGTCTTAAGCCGAGGACGGCCGAATATCCGCTTCCATAGTATCTTTTTTTTCGCGGCAGATTTTCTGAGGACAATTTGCTTTATTCCCAAAGGATATCCCCGCGAGACCGTGTGATTAAGTTCCATGAAATGTTTTAGTTTGATTGGAAAGTACATAACGGCTGTATAGGATCTACATTAAGTTCAACAACTTCGAACAACATGTGCCTAACGAAAACAAAATTACTCACTTATCTCCCAGGTAACTGTAAAGTGTGTGTGAGTGTGTGTGTGAGTGTGTCTGTGTGTGTATGTGTGTGTGTGTGTGTGTGCGCGCGTGCGCGTGCACGTGCGTGTGTGTCATATACATACACACACACACACACACAGAGCTTGTGATTGTATTTATAGGTTGTTGTATCAGAGAGATGTCAATATTCCGTAGGACGTATAATACAAAAGGTGATACGTGGCAGTGTTCCATTTCTTTGCCCACTCCTTCGTGTGAAATACAGGCTTAATGTTATACAATGTTTTACTTTTACTTAAGATATTTATTTAACGAATATGCTTCAGTCCTTAGTAACTTTATATTAAGACTATTATGAAAGTACTGTAATCAGAATGTCGTACTTACACGTTTTGTTTTAATTACTGCCGCTTTATAAGAGAATAGTTTCGTACGATAGAAAAACACGGAGGCTCCGAAATAGGTTCCTGTGGAAATGTGCCGAGGCGTGTAAGCGAAATTTGTAGGTAGAACTTCTCGCAATGTTTATAATGTCGTTACAGATGATAAGTATAAAAACTTCTAACATGATATAGAAAAAATGTCGGGTGACTGAATGATTTTGAGTTGTAACAAAACTAGAATTTCCAATATCTCGCGTTTATTTTGCTTTTGCGAAAATCTAGTAATATTCTTATTTTATGATGAAATTTAATCTTTTTTCTAGTGCTCGTAGCAGAGTATTACATATATATTGACCCATCAATTCATAATAGAAAAATCATTTATTTTTGGAACTTTTAGACAGCAATAGTACCTAATGCTACGAATAAAATAATTTAAATCATAGAAATATGAACAAATGTCTGATGGGCGCTAGTTCCCGTTGAGGCGAAGCGTCGGTTATTTTTTGGCTACGATCAAAATTGCGGTCGAAACAATGATTTATGTTCGAACTTGACCGAAACCGAAACTATCAAATACTAATTTTAACCTAAAGTTTTGAAACTTCGACATAATATACGTTGCGTACTTAGTAAATCGACATGAATCGATCGTGACGATCTAAAAAAAGGCATCCTAGAACAAAACTTTTATTCGGCTCTAAAATATGCTTACATACATTCAGAAAAACTGAGGCTTATGAATACAAGAATTAACCGTTCGGCAAATGAAAATTCCTGTACTACATGAGGTTTTGGAGACCATTGTAATAATTTAATTAAAAAACTCAACGCGCGAGAGTATCTGAAACATTTACAGCGAACGCATTTCATCTGGCAACCTACCCCGGTGCTGCCACTATTGATCTCATTCGCGCAAAAAAACACCGTGATAGACAATACTTTTGTTTAGCGCTGTTCGTGTCACGCTGATTGGACGGGCTATTGTGTGGGACGTGCAATGAGCGTGTCTCGCATAGCCGGTGCCGGCGTATCGGTGCCTATCATTGTACGTTGAAAAGCATTGCAAAAAGCGTAATACGCATTGTTCTCGCGCACCTAAAGGCAATGTCCAGCGCTGGCGAGCCACGGCTAGGTCTAATGGATCGCTACTTACACCAGCTGTGGTTTTGTTACGAATATCGCGAGTTGCGGCCGCGTGTAGCTAGGACTGTTTTCTGCTAACGACTTAATCGATACCGTTAATTAACTATTGCGTATTATAGGATAAGAAGATAAGTTTAATTGGTATTTACCTGATATCTGGAAGTATACCTACTTGTATATTTTTGAGTATAACTTAATGATTCTTGAGAATTGAGCTTAATTATTAGGCTCTAGAAATAAATACAATTATATTGCTTATTAGCAAAGTAACGTATTTTCTTTATTGATATTACAATTACGTAATTAACATGTTACCTACGTGAATAAATATTATTATGACGAGTATATGTCACAAGTTTGGATTGTTATTACGTAGGTACGAGTAGGTACATATTTTGAAGTTGTTTTGTGTTGGGTTAGTCGTAGCGTCATGATTACGTTGGCTGTGTTCCGATCTAAAGAATTTTGAATGGTAGAATCCACTGGCACGAATAGTTTTCACCTAGTCTACAGAGGTCACTGATCTCATATACATACACATATTTATACATTATAGTCGCGTTTAACATAGGTAGATGCTTGTAAACTGACTTAAGGTACTTTGCAAATATTTCATCCGCTGCTGTAACAATAATTATGATTATTATTTTAATCACCACGCGAGGTTCCTTATGGTGTAGGCAGAAAGCACAGAGTTTCAAACACACCATCCATACAGACCTGCCGTACTCCTTCATACATAACTCTCTTCGTAGATTCACGCCGCTTTCTAGCTCCCCTATCGCTTTAAAAAATAATACAGAAAATAGAACAGTTTCCTTATAACAGGTATAGTTAGCTATACTGCATTTCTTGATACCGCATTCTAAGTAGGAGTGTTAACTTGATTAATTATATTATCGTTACACTTAATCTGCAAACACGGTGGACGACAAAACACACTGCATACAGAACTACACCTGACGGCCGCATTAGTTGCTGATTTATCGTATAACTGTCTGTGGTGCTTCGCTGTTGTTTTATGTAATGTTTTGAAAAAAATTTTTTTTTGTAACGTAACATCACGCCTGTAATTCCCGAAGAATTAGGCAGATGAGTGTACCCTGCGACGCTTCACCAGTCACTTTTACGTCCGACTGTGGAATAGGTGTGAGACACTTAAAAAATCTAAGTTGGAAAAATCCAATACTGGCCGACTCGGTATTCATACGCAGGACATTACGGACGGCAATTGTGTTAGCAAGAAACAACCAACGAGACGATCAATCCTCGAAACGGTAGGCAGAGGAGTGTAGTATAACAGCTAAACGAAAAATGATTTATTCAATGCAATTAAAAATTATTAAATTCAATTCAAATTATTTTTACTTATAAACATGAAACTGTTCTGTATTCCTCTGCCTGCCTCTTCGGGGATTATAGCCGTGAAGTTACATTTTTTTTTATTTATTCAATGCATGAATAGTGAATAATAGGTGTACAATGGTGTTGCAGAAATAATCTTATTTTATGATCTGGTTTTGTAGGCTTACAATATTAGATACAACATTGAAAATATATACGAAATTAGAAAATATTCTATAGTGTACAATCTAAGACAGGAAACATCCAAATGGATTTGCCAAGCAGAATCGTGCTCGAAAACGGTAATATGGATGTTGCATTTTGTTTTCATATAATACCGCTGCAGTTACCAACAGTGAGCATTCTAAGCAAAATACATTGATAACAGCCAATTGCCTGTCGTAAAATTACTGCTAAATTTATATGCAATTGCGCCAATTCGAAATTATTCGGTAAAATGGGTGGAAAATGACGATGATGGCTGTTTATATCGTATGTCCCACGCTACTTGTCTTAATTGATAGTTTAACAAAGCGAATTACAGTGTTCCATTTAAACATTTGAGTATTTTCGGGTGTTTTGATCTGTATATTTACTTTTATTTTCACTAAAATACTAGTGAACGTACTTAATTCAATCATTAGGTATTACGACGTAGGCAATAGGCTTACGAGCTTATGAGCCGAATGGGATGTAAGCCAGAGGTCAAAGTACATGTCATAAAAATTGTGTATAACATTGAGAACATTGCGCTCGCATTTATTTATCTTTATACCTACTGGGTCCCGCTATGTTAGGCCTTTCATCCTTAATATGTTTGCAAACATATGTAAACAATTTAAAAAAAGAATATCATTTGTTCCATGAAACATATTATTTTAAAGCTAGAATGTTATTGCATATAGAAAATGCATGAGAAAATAAGTTTCATATTCAATTCGTGCTTCCACGTGAAAACTAATAGAATCTTTTGAAATACTGTACGGTGAAAACTAAAGAAAACTTGGGCGCCACAGCCGGATCCAATGATTTTGACTATTGCTCTTTCAACAATCCGTGAGATATTACGTTAGTCGTAACATTAAGGTTGTAATCCAAAAAACCCTTTGTCTAATTTAATTTGAAACCAAAACGGTTATGTATAGTATTTATCACTATGACGTCACACGGAGAAGTGTAGTTGAAAATGTCCTTGCTCAAAACTTTGACACCCAACCGTAATTTACGTTAATTAAACAGTTGTCTAAATAAAGCCTAAATCGTTTTAGCTTTAATCTCTGTCCGCTTACTGTTACATTCATAATTAAGTTCCATTCAGAAGTCAGTCGCAGCATATATTCATAATGAGCGCGCTAAAAGTTGTATTCATACACTGACACTGATTTATAAACAATGAACTGTACATTTAATAATTAAAAACGAAATTTTGATATTCTGCGCTATTTTAGCACCGGGCTCTAAACTGATATTTGAAAAGGCAAAAATGTATTTATGATGTAATAAACTTTTAATTTTAACCGTCGCAGAAAATGATTCAGCGTTACTGATTTGCTATGTTACACGGCGGGACGACTAAAATAACTAATAAGACCTAGAAGTACTATATTCTTTTGCTTGCCCTTTCGGGGAAAGGCGTGATGTTGTTTTATTATTTTTTGCCATGTTTCATGTGTAATGGCGCGAGTCAAGTAACATAATATCGAGAGGACATGAAACGTAGACACACTTTCGTTTAGCAAAGGTTCTGGTGTTTTAGATGTTCAGAAATTAATTATCTTACTCGCAGAGGTGATTTTCCTCTGCAAGTTTACAATAAGCAAACTTTGCGCTTTTTCCTCAACCCGCATCGCTGTAACCTACAAAACTACATTCTAACCGTTTACCTTTATATGCGTATATAGATGTGTCGCTAGGACCGTAGAAGGGTCTTCAATGGAATGAAATCTCACGGAGTTCCTAAACACGACATGTGCCGAGGTCACGAGAAAACTTTCACGGCCCCAATAGTATTGGTCCGTGAAAGAGATCTTTCTTTGAAGTTGATATTGACTAGCATCTCCAAATTTTTCCATTCATGTTAATTACATGTGGAGCATGAAAATACCACATGCGTCGCTCCAAGGCTTCCCGTAGTGGGCTATTCGTGTCCGCCAAAAGATAAACCTAAGTAGCTAGCAAAGTAGAAAATCAAAAGTAGATTTATTGCTCGCTCGCGGCAAATCTAGACTGAAATTGTACCGCTGAGTAAACCACAGCGCGGTACGAAAGGCATATATAACGGTGAGGTGTTGAAATGCTAACATAAGTTTACACTTAAAAAACAAAAAACAAACTTTAAAGGTGTTTACATATTAAAGGTAGTAAATAAGTTTTATCGCATTTCGTTCCGTGTTGAGTAATTAACTTTTCTAACTACAAGATCAGCACGTTTGAACTTTTAGTACCTACTTACAAACCAGTAAAATCCTAAAGTTTAATTTTAAAACTAAGCCAAATGTAAATGCACTAGGCGAAACGGACTAAAAACGTTTCTTGAGTAATAAAAGATTCGGGTGATTGACGATTTTGGAGAGAATCCAGGATCTCCCATTGTGCAGCTTGATATTAAAGGGTCTTTGTAGGTATGCAGAGCAAAAGTTGTTGAGCGAAACGAATTCAGAAGGGCGAATCAAGGAATTTACCCAGTAAATTGGTTTCAGTTTTTATGGTGTATACAATTCAGCTGTGTTTTTTTGCGTTATAGAAATAGCTTAAACTAATGCATGATATATGATATTAGGGGTTCGATTTATTACAGGACACAATATCGTTTAGTACCTATCTTTCAAAATTCCGCTATTATACTTCAGAATATATTTGAAGGCTCGCATACCAGACCCATAAATACGGCCTATTTAGTTTATCTTAACTCACTGAAATAATACTACTCAAGTCTCAATAGTGCACATAGATACAATTTTGATGCCTCTACAGGTTACATGAGAATAAGAAAGAAAATAAGATATCTCAAAAATATTTCAAACAACATATTATATAAAGTAGGTATATACGTATATATTTGTGTGTGTTTATGTGAATATTTATTTATATTTCTTTCGCAACTGTACGCATTAGGATGGCCTTATCAAACGCATCTTCCACCAGCAGGTCTACTTGAAGATATTTCAATAAGGAATAACTAATGCCCTAATGGAACTTCATATGTATTTTTCTTTGTTAGTTTTGTATGTAAAAAATAAATTAAAAAAAATGGGACTTCCGTTGTCAGCCTAACGCTCTGAACTTTACCAAACTGTTTCAATGAAGGCTGACGCTATTACTTATGTATTTTGGTTACACGATAATTAATTATGCCTTCCTGTGTGAACAGTAGCTAGCTAGCTTCGTTGTGCGACCTTCAACAGCTTCCTTCCTTACGCTTCGTTTCATATTCAATCTTGTAAATTTTTCTCTAGCACAAAAAATGCTCAGCTTTTTCTAATTTTCATTACTTCCTGTTTAACAACCAATATTTGGGTAGTTTAAGACCTATATTGTTTCTTAAAAAGTTGCGTTATAGATATTCATGAAAGATGATGAAATTGTTTCTTCGCATCTACGTAGCCTTTATTATTCGTATCTCCATTAATTGACAAGAAAAAGTCTTTTGTACTCGTTGCTCATATCGTCAAAACAACCCGTGGATTTTATCGAATATTACAAATTCTCTTTTTCAATTTCGTGAACCATACATTCGAAACTTTGTGGTCAGGTACCTTTTGTTTAAATACTTGTCTTTGTTTAAATGTCTAAATGGTGTCTTTTGTTTAAATACATATTTTATTATAATATTATTATATTTTCACGCTATGTGCGTTACGGGGTTGGCAGAAAGCACCAGGTTCTAAATGTCTATCTTTTCCGATTTGCCATTCTTTTATTGTTTTGCAAATTTAAAGACAAAAAAAAAGATTTTTATATCATCACTTGGCGGTGATGATGGTTGGAACGCAGCGGTATCAGTGCGTGGAGTATCAGCACTCGCATTGCGCGTTAAGGCGGGCGGGCGGGGCGGCGGCCAGTGACACGGCAGCCCGCCCCGAGACCGGCCGCCCCGCGTGCGGCGACGCGCGGCAACTTTACCGCCTCTCGCGAACAATAGTGCACGTACTCCGTGTTCGTCAAAGTGGCAGTTCCTAGTGTTACCGTGTAACAAACAAAGTACGCGATTACTGTATATGTGTTGAAAATAACGACTTACAATTTTAATGTTTTTTTTAGTATTTATTACTTTAATTTTCCATATGTTCGGGAAAAAGCTATAAATGCAATACTTTGTTAACATATAGAAGTAGACTAACAGAGTGCACTGCTATAATTTTACACAAATATACTCAATGATCAAAATTCATTCAACAACGAAATTATTAACCCTTTGCTTCCCTAATTTCTAATCTAAATTCAACGAAATTCTTGTGCGCATTACAAATTTAAATAGTAGTTTAATTTTAACTATCAATATTATACATATGTATATGTATTGCAACCTAAACAGCGCGGCATATAAATTGGTATTAGATACTAAAAAAGGATACAAACGATACTTTTACATAAGGCTTACCTAGTATTGAATATACATTATTCTTTTATATAATTATCTATTAGATGATGCAGATCACGCACGAAGCTTACACGCTTCTACCCTTCGCTCGGATCCCAAAACTTTTTATACGGAAATGTACGAACGTTCTTTTCTTTTTCCACGCATAGATAAATACAGTATTATGGCGTAAGCTATAAAAATAATTGTAACAAAAGACAGTTCGGTGAAGGTTAACGGTAATAAATAAAACATGAATTGGTAATAAACTGTGGCAAAGCATCACGTCGCGTATCTAGATTGAAGTATGTGATAAACGATTTTTATTGTATCGACGTATATAAAGGAAGGAATACGTCTACCAATAAATAAGTAAATAAAATACATAATAGACGTAGTCACGTCTGTAATAGCCGAAGAGGTAGACAGAGGAGTGTAGCATACAACAACGTTTCACCAGTTACGTTTACGTCCCACTATGAAACAGGTGGTGAGTCTAGTACCATAAACCGGGCGCGTATCGAGACTCCGAGCCACTACTAGTACTAGGAATTGTAATTTAGAAACATCCAATATGCCCGACCCGCGATTTGAATCCAGGACTTCTCGATTGGCAGTCGCGCTTGCAACCAATACGACCAACGAAGCAATCACTTAATACAGAAAGTTTATAAAAAATACTTTATTATTGATTGTTTAGATCTCGGTCGTAGTTTGATACCTACTGTATGCGACAAAGAATTTGCGAGGTTACAATTCGCCCCCATTAATGCCGATTACGTTTTTCAATGTGGTTAAGTGGTCGAAATTTAAGTCTAATCTATTATCTGCTGCTAGTTAAATCTCATTGGCTTCAAAAACCTTTAAAACCCCTGTGGAATTATTTAGGTTCCTTTGTAGAACTCCACGGCTCTTAGTGCCTAATTAACACCTAGCGTATTTGCGTTTCAAAAGAGTGTGTTCCAAATTTATTTAAAACCCAAAGGATTTAGATGACGGGCCGTATATTTCAGCAAGACTTTTACATTAATAAAAAAATGAATTACATAATACATTGAAGAAATTCAATACCGATAATCGTATTCCTCTTTACTTATCAGTTTTTAAAAATCAAGTGTACCTATGTATCCAAATAAATAATTCCTTATAAACGTTTATCCGAGTTTTATAACTTGGTACAGGAATGCAAAATGTAAAGACTTATTCTATCTGCAACACGGCATATTCGGCTGCAAGTCTCCAGAACTTCAACCGAAATTCCTGCAACTCGTGCAAACGGTTATTTAAATAAATATGCTGAAACTTTCTTTATGAAAATTAGTTTAATGAAGAATTCGCGGAAACTACGAAACACTTAAATAATTGTATGCCACAAATATGGGAGAACCTAGGTTAGGTTTGCTCGAGGGTCGAAGTTAAATTCTTTCGCCATCTGCATACTACCGAGAAAAACTCAAATTTCCAGTTTCTGATTAAACCGACCGAGTTGAAATGTTGTATAAATCCGTGGGCGTTAATAGCGTGATTATGCGGCGAGATCAGAATAGTTGTAAGTGCGTTTTAACGTTCGACATTATTTGTTTAGGCGAGTGCTACCGCAACTGTGGGTTACATTTCACTGAACGACTGTCGACAGTGCTTTGTATCTCAGGGAGCGATGTATTATTAATTTTGCAGTTACCAAAAATCATAAAGTGTATACGTTAAAAGCTCAAAACCAATATGATATTGCTGCATCCACAAATAACGTAGTGGTCAGATGTTTTAATGATGTCGGAGGGAAAATTTACGAATTCCATTGCACGAATTTTCGCTCAATAAACGTTTTCAACGTGAAGCATTAAAGCCGTAGTATAAACTACAATACGAGAAGATTTTATACAGCTATTGTTAGTTTACGCAACTGAAAGATTTGTCTCTGCTGTATTTACTTTCTTTTGTGTTTAGAAAGAACATTTAAGCACGTGCGCGGCCGTGGGAACGAACCCACAATAAACATTGTTCTCTTCGTATTTTTCGTAAAGGAAATAAAAATTGAAGTCAATTCTTTCATTGTGATCGGCTCTAACATGATTTCTAACAATAAACACACTTAGTGAGAAAATAAATGTTTGCTACATGTAACATCAGCTGACCGTTCGGGCGTGTAGAAATAATGGCGGTTGAAAGGATGACAAAACAGATATACAATTCTAATGTTTAGCACAATTGTCGAGGGCGACTCAAAAATATTTATCTTGATTAAGCAGGTCAAAAACTGGCTGATACGGGAATTAGGCGTCTTCGAAATCGTGCGTGGATGTGCCTTGAGCGTTGAATCTAAAAGGAGTACGATAGTTCTGTGAGGATAGATATACATATTTGATTCTCGATGCCTCTGCCCACATCTTAATGAACTGGCGTGACTATTTAATATTAACGAAAACAATGAATGCACTGAATACAATGAATATTAGAAAGCGCTGAAAAAACTAAAGGATCACCGTAAAATGACAACCACAAACAGAGTGTAGGTTAAATAGATATTACAGCGTCATTCGTATGGAATAATCGCATGGGAATGAAAAAGTGCAAAACATTCACTTACATGAGCTCCCGCGATAAAAATAATGGGCTTGGGGGAAATATATGAATCTCACGGAGAAGCACGTGTCACGCGTTTTTTGTCTTTTTTTTTGTGTGAAGTATGAAGCGTGTTTGTGTGAAGAAGTGGTACATGTGCTGCGCTATGTCAACGCAAAGCCGAACAGTAGGTATACATGTAAGCTTTAATGTAATTGTGTGTGAATTCATATAAGTGGCCACTAAAATTATTATTTAACACACTGTGGACGGTTGTCATTTTGTGAACATCCTTGTAGCTCATTTTCACTATTTTTTTGTGCATCGTATGAAGTACAGTCATTATTACGTCACGCTAAGTCCCTTGTAGGGTTAACAGAGAGTATCAACGTCGTGACATTTATATACTTCTAGATATATTGCCTCTTCAACGTTTATAACACTCGGAACGGATTTGCACTAGACGGAAGGCGGTTGCATAGATTTTCGTCTCCCTTTCAGCCAGTTACGTGCAGTCGATTTAGGGAACTTATTATTTCCACTGTACACAGTCTGTTTGCACAGCGTATTTATATAGTGTAAACGTTATGTTACGTCGTAAAATATGGACCTGCTGCGTAATCATTTTAGGACAAACTTAACTAATTAGACGGATACCAGTTATTTTGATAAAGTAGAATTTATTAATTTGGGTCCACACACACGTGTGTATGTGTTGCCTACACATACTTACATAGTATACAATGCGAATGTCGATGGACGCAGGTGCCGAGGGAGACCAAGACTCACCTATCTAGTCCAAATAAATAAGGTTCTATGCGATGGTGATGTTAGAAGTCTCCGAAACCGGCGTGCATGTATGAAGAGAGTGATGA
>DWDW01000495.1:0-14610 GCA_018245635.1 Mimoniades versicolor eupheme | reverse complement strand
ACTAGAAAATCTAAATTAGAAAATTTTTAGTAGTGTCCGGGAATCGAACCCAGGACCTCCCGTTCGGCAGTCGCACTCGCAACCAACACGACCAACGAGGCATGATCATCAAATAAAGAAAATATAAGAAAATAGGGCTTCACCTCATCTCTAGTTATTTATTATTACAGAAGACGGATATGGGAACCGTCTGAATGGATTATGAAGATAGCCATTTCAGTTAATCGGATTCAATTGGATCTGGTTTATGATTTTACTTATACGGCGGAGAAACGATGCGCAGGTAGGGATAAATGGGTAGTGCGTGTGTGGGAGATTGCAAACGGTTAAATGGTACTTGGAGTAACCGATAATGAGAACAGGACGTCTGGAAACAATCTGAGCAGGAAATGGAGACGATATATGATTAAGACTATGAGCTTCTTGTGTTCATGGGAGTTTCATATGTAAAAATACCAATTATTCTTTTCAAAATTTATTTTAAACATTAGAAATTGCTGTTTTTAAATATAATGGCTAGTTGATGTAGATATCTCTCAGAAAGACCTACAGGAAATTATTCAGTGCTGATTTGACTGATCTGACTGACTGACTGACCAACACATCCTAGGAACAATTCAATGACAATGTTTACTCCCATTGATTTTTATAAGTCTCCCTGTAACTCAATATAACAGAAAAACGATGAAAACTTGAAACTATCTGTCAACTTATGAAAGACAATGATAAATAATTTATAATCAACGTAAAATGTTGAAACTCGACCGATTTAGGATTACATCTGCGTTAACTTTAACAAACCTATAATATTATAAATGATCTATACTAATGGTAAATTTCGGAACAATCGTATCATAGTAATGCCAATTAACATAAATTTATAACACTATTAAATAATATTGCAAGCTTTATCTCTCCCGTGATAGAATCTATAAAGCTGATGTCACACCAAAGCTTCAATAGCGTTGGGTGTATCGTCTTGAAAGAGATTTTATCTAAAAGATTTACTTACCAGGCGTGGCCCACGCGACGTGGAGCAGGAAGACGAGAAACCAGACCGTTCTGTGCTGGACCAGCGCCCACCGCGCCATCTCACTGCAACAACGAGCACCTTTTAACTCTCATGTACCTACAGTAAATAAATCTACGGTGATCAAAATACATCCGATATTGTTAATATTATTTAGAAATTTCTTAGTTTAGAAGTTCTTTTAGAATATTTTTGTAGTGTTTATACTTAGTGTCGTTCGTCATTACATCAATGCGTTTTTGTTCAATTGGACACGTTTTTATAAGAATGGGAAGGACTACAGCCATAGTCTGCCACGACAGCTAATACAATTGACACAATTACAGAATATTTTTATACAAATGTGTATAGACTGAATAACATCAATAAAATTTTGTTTTTGGATTAAATTCCTATTTTGCTTTAGCTTACTTTGTAGTGTGAATCTTTATTTAGTTATCTTATAATGTATGTAGTAATCATTTTGTAGCCGTTCCTTTTATAGAGCCTTGTATCGTTCTTGAAACAACTTAATGGAACACTTAATTTGTATTTAAATAAGCCATATATTTATTTAGAGTCCATAACTTTGCGTCTTAACACGTTTTCTATAGACATCGCTTTAATGGATATGGATTTATACAACATTGTACAAAAGATGGAACAATTTGAGTCATTATACATAATCAGACAACTTTATTGTTAAAAAGCAAAATATTTTGATGAGATGTAGTCACTACCTAATTCTATAGAAATAAATGTCACGATATTATATGCGTGTAAGACGTTGTTGAACAGTGGTATAAGTAGATGTGTTTTATTCAAGAGGCATTAAAATTCTTACTATAGATAATTCGCTTGTAATAGTAGATATCAAGAGGTCAACTACTGTCTCTCGTACTTCGGAACAACTTAAACAAAACGGGCCACGATAACTAGAAAATCAAATAGCCTTGCAAAGAATTAGCTGTTAAGCTAATGCGATTATCTTACTGATCCATTTACAGTTGCAGAAACCTGACTCTGTGTACTGTCAAATGAATATTTTCTATGTTAAATATGTTGACATAATTATAATGATTTTAATATTAGGTCATTTCAATTTAAAATCTAAACATCGAGAGACATACCTATGTATATTATGTATGTAACTCCGAATATTATACTAACAAATCTTTGTTATTATCTTTATAACATACAAAATTACGAAATTCACCGATTTATGTACATATTCATAAATATTCTACAGAAAAACTATACATATTTCAAAGGCCAAATAAATGTTAAAATTTAGTACCTACATATTTTTTAGTAACAAGCCGAAACGCAAAATAAATGAAATTTACATATTTAATGCATATTTTTTCTTACAACTATTTGATATCTGGGATTATCGTACACTCCCATGACTCGAAAGGCGTCCGCGTAACTCACAGCAAAAAGTAGTCTCGTATTACTTATAAACATTATCTCGTCGAGTAAATCATAGGAAGGCTGGTATTACTTGGACGCAGGCTGGAGGCGGGCTCGCTATAAATACGTGACGTGACGATGGAAGACTTATGTAAGCGTGGTGATTAGTTTTCACTGGACGGGTGAACAAAAATTCTTATTAATATATTGCAATTTCTGTCATATTTTTTTGTATTCAAATAGGTGCAAATTAAAGAAAAACCAATCTAAACAAAATTTGTTAGCAGCAAATGCTGAGCTATTTCCACAATTTCATCATTATTGTAAGCGTTGGCCAGTAAAATAACGAGAACACGACATTTAGTACTGTGAGGTAGTGTTCAGGATATAAGAACACATGCAGGGTTTGTCACGAGATCATTTGAATTACTACTTAGAATTTTTTTAAAGATAACGCTGCTGTATCCAGCATCCTCTGCATCTATCCTCCACGATTTATTGACCTATGTACATACATGATTTTATAACAGATGGCACCACATGTCACGAATTATGTATATTATTGCTCTTTGTTAATTTTACACATAAAATGTTTAATCTATTTCCAGACACGCTACACGACATTAACAATTATCATCAATGACCAAGTTGGCCTGGTCAATCATTCCATTATTAAATACGAGTCCCTTAGATTGAAAAGGGTTGATCTTAATCTGAAAACCTGGCGAAGTACTGATTTGCAGAATACATAAGACGTAAGGAACATTATTGTCAAATGCATAGATTTCCTTGAAATGTTTTTCTTCAACGTTAAAGATAGTAACGATATCAAAGACTTGGATAATTTTGTAATGTCAGAGATTAGCGATCTTCTGCCACTAGGCCATCACTGCCAAGCTCCACTTTGAATGATTACATAATTAAACTGAGATTAATATAATTTCTTGACTGCCTCGTCGGTCGTTTTAATTGAAAGCGCGACTGCCGATCGAGAGATTCTGGATTCAAATCTCGGATCGGACACTACTAGATTTTTCTAATAGTGCCTCGTAGTCTGGATATGTTCCCGGTGTATGGAAATACACTCACCACCTATTCCATAGTCGGTCGTAAACGTAACTAGTGCATCATGGGAGTGCACTGAACCCCTCTGGAGATTGGGGGTTTACAGGCGTGTAGTTACGTTGATCTTTAATACAACTTCTTTATTAGTTGCTGAAACATAACAACTACATTTAGGTACTTTTCCCGTGGTTTATTGTCAGTCTAACTAGTCCTGAACTACCTTTACCTCTAAACTAGGTCATTCATATGTCTTCTTTAGTAAAATCAGATAATGTATATAACAAAAACTTTCACAGTAAAAGAGAATATTGAGTTTAAAATGGATGCTTTTATAAAAAATATGTTTTGAAATTGATTAATATTTAATTTATACAGAAATTATGGCTCT
Source organism: Mimoniades versicolor eupheme (assembly GCA_018245635.1). Lineage (NCBI taxonomy): Eukaryota > Metazoa > Arthropoda > Insecta > Lepidoptera > Hesperiidae > Mimoniades > Mimoniades versicolor. The sequence continues at coordinate 10,735 of DWDW01000495.1, read as the reverse complement.
TAACTAAAGCTATTAGATTGAAAACGAATTAAAATTTACGATATCCATTGGACATTTCTGTAAATTTTGAGTAATAGATTTTTGAAAATATAATTTCGTAATCCATTAAGTACTATGACCTCGTTAAAGTAAAATCCGACATCTGTTAATAAACAAAAATACAAAAGTTTGCGCCGCTATAAATTTAAATGAAAAAGAAGCAAGGTGTCAACTGACAAAGACTTGATTTATAAATCTTGTCAATGGCGCAACGACGCCAGTGGGGGTTAGCACGCGAAACCGCCCTTTCGTATGTAAATGGGATACATGACATATTTACGCAACTCGCCTGCCGATAAAGAGCTCCCAGGCGTAATCAGTTACATATAAATATATCTGTTTCAATTTATTACTTGCATTCAATATTTTTAAATACCACATTTTTCTGGGTTCGACTTGTCTTACCAAAACATTGATTTTGCAGGCAATCATAACTGCTGGATTTGTAATTAATGATATGACAGCATTATAATTTATATTCGTTCATTGGTTCCTGCATATTTATTCATCATAGGTAATTAATTGATAGCTTTTAATTTGTGAGGAAACTAGGTTAATAAATTGATAATCTTAAAGTCCACATGAAATCTTCACTGGTTATAGGCACATTTTACGAGTATATCGTAGAACTATCGTTATTATTTTGATGTTTTGACGATCAAACTCGCTCCGTTATCGACATCGAGGGTAACTATTTATGCGAAAGAGCCGACTTCCAAGTCAATAATCGACTATCTATTTCAATTATTGATGTAAAAACAGTTTACTTTTTGGATAATACAGCAGCGTCTACAATGTGTCCACCATAAAATCTAAAACTAGATAATCTATATCGTTTTGAAACGAAACGTACGTATGTATAATGTTTTAACGCGAATTTTCGAATCTACGGTAGGTAAGTGTTATATAGAGCAGAAATTAATCAAAAAAATGGAAACCTATTTTTCTTGTTACACTCCGACATCCATGGGGTTAATGATGATGATAATATATGAATATTTATTTATCAAGGTGCAAACGATAAGGCCCCATGAATAATTATAGTACACAGTTCTAAACACTTGGGACAATTTGTACATTAGTCACAAACACAAGAGACGGCCGCGCTTAGCGTTGCTTAACATTAAATATTGTTTAGAATCTATGTATAAGCGCGCCAGGGCTAAGAGCGCCTCACTGGATACATTACGAGAGAGATTATGTAAGTACATCGTAAATATTAATATCTATGCAATAAATTACACTGAGCATCCACGGATTAAGAGAACATGTTCGATTATGGTAAGGATGGCAATAAATATATGTAAATAATTCCAAAGTACTACAAGCACGATGCAATGTAATATTCAGATTTCTAAATATAAGGGAATAAGTAATGCTAAATGCATTGGCAGTCGAAAGTTGTTTCGATTCAATGCAAACAAATAATTTTCCAAGCGAGTAAGCCACTATAATATCCTAGAACAGAACATACGCGAAAGGCCTTAGGTAATCAACATTTGAATAATGAATATTCCCTTAGAATTGGACTCTTCATTGGGACAATTAGAACAAATACAATCAAACAAGACTTAACTTAATTTCTAAACATTTCCTGTAAACAGAATACGGATCAGATCGTAATAATAATGAATAACTAAAGTTGGAGAAGACTGCCTCGTTGGTCGTGTTGCTTGTAAGCGTGACTGCTGGTCCTGGGTTCAAATCCTGGGATCAGGAACTGTCGGATTTTTCTAATTTAAATTTTCTAGCAGTGGCTCGGAGTCTATTTTTATATGTTTATCATATTATATCATATTATATCATGTTTATCATATTATATCATGTTTATCATATTATATCATGTTTATCATATTATATCATGTTTATCATATTATACATAATTGATTCTTAAGTAGGTATATCGTCATCAATTCAGTTCACATAATTTAACTGTAATTTTAACATTGATTAATTTTACTAAATTGGAAGCTTTGAAAGAAAACCAATTGATTATGCACTACCTACTCCTTGTCTGAAATGAGATAATGCAATATTTTATTGTTGTAAATCTGTTATTTTCAACTTTTACACATTTTTATATACCTACCTATGTAATTTAAAGAAATAATTACGGAATAGGCGTTGATAATATGTATATTACGTCACTATTGAACTACCATTTTTGTCGTCTCTTTCTATCACTCTAGTCATAACAAAGTTTTAACACAGTTATAGCAGTTACGTGACAGACAATCGATGGTTGATATTATCCACTGTAGTACCACCTGATGCCAATGTGCAAAACCGAACTCCATAAACGAAACGTGTTCTTTACAAAGTAACACATGACTCATATTTATTGAAATGCACGTACAAATAAACAATACAGAACTCACAGAATTATAAACCTTAACGTAAAGGGCCTACGTTAAAAAATTGATTGTACACTACTGTGTGACATTATAATCCTTATTACTCGCATGGCTTTTTCATGTAAAATTATTTACTGCCGGTAAATTTAAAAAAAGTTATATGCTACAGAACATGAATTAATATGTTTATCTTTAACGCAAATGATATATAAACTGGAATTGATATTAATGTAACATTACCCCAGTATACCTCGAAGAGTTAGGGCCGAGGAGTGCAGGAAATTCCGACATTTCTCAACAGTTACATTAAAGTCTCTTCATGGAATAAGTGGTGAGCCTATTGCCATACACCGGACACTTTTCCAGACCCCAAGCAACTACTAGAAAATCTAAATTAGAAAAATAGAATATTGCCCGACCTGGGATTTGAACCCAAGATTTTGCAATCAATAAAACCGATAAAACTACTTTACTACATATAAAAATTTTTATTTTGCAATTGTATAGTACCTTTCAACGTATTATACAATTGCATTGAATTCAATTACTTTAGCAATAAACTAAATTACCTTTACAGATGTTATTTATAGACACATCATTAGGTGTAATATTTATCTTAGAAGGCATGCTGCAGAAACAGGTCGTATCAATTCAGATGAAATGTAACAGCCACGAGAACAATCTATTGCGATCGCTAGCAATACGAAATTGGTTCAAGCAGCTAGGTACATCTAAAACAAATTGAGAGATTTCCAAACCTAACGGTACTATTATTCCTTGCTGCCAATTCGCACGCGGAATTTCTAATGAAAAAGGAACGCAAGGGAGGTGTGGAAAACTATAATTTCGTTTGGAATTTATATTGTAATACACAATTACCGACGTATCGATGTATCGATGAGTAGCGGTTACACGCGCGCACGTTCCGGCCGAGTGCTAGTAGTACAAAAAAAAGAAATGATTCCATTAAATAATATTTGATTTACAATAAACGGTAAAGCATACATAGTATAGAACTTCATGAGGGTTAAACAATCCTTGTCCGTAGTATTTGACAACTTGGACACACAGTAGACGATATTGATCAAATGCACGCATCCGAGAAGGTATATGTATAACTAAGAGTAAAACTCAACGTCAGCCGATAAACTGTTAAATAATTTGATAACACTTTACTGGTATTTTATTATCGCCCAAAAGCTATTTCCAAAACTAAAAAGCAATAGAAATAGATGAGTGTTTACGATTTTACGTAAATATTAGAAATATAGGGGCATCTTGCATTTCATTCTGCGTGGTAATTATTCTGAAAGCTTTTGGTCAATTTTTTTTATAATTAAAACCTATCTTAAGCTATTCATTTAAAAATATATTCATAGATGCTAACGGAAATGGATTCCTAGTTACTTATTTAACGCTGCCTCAATTATCGCTTGTGTGAATTTTCTAATCAACGCCATAGTTAATGTAAAACGGCCGATACCTTACTAATGGAAATTGTTAGTTTCACGCGTTCTCGTAGCACCAACTAGCCATAAATTATTGTGCACTTAATCTTAACTGGTTTAGTACAGGAATCATCAACTCTGTTTCATCTGCCACATGATAAACTTTGTTCTTTAATCACTTGGATGCACCCAGAAATTGCTTTATTATAATTAAACAATAATTATCCAATTCCACTAAAGATTTATTAATTTGTTTCGCAAAATCACCTGTTATATTTCATGGTCAGAACGTCGACAACACGTGCAATTTTCGTACAAACAGTATCCAAATTAAATGTCAGACGTCAATTTTAGAACTCACCGGCAACAAAATCAAAATGCTATTTAAATATATTTGTTATAAAATAATCCTGTGTCGTAGGCAATCACGACTCTCAGGCCCAAGGGAAACGAAGCTCGTGAGATTGTACTAAAATTCAAAGCCGTTAGATTTACACCATCAAGAGCATCTGCTTCCGTATCCTCCCCTCGATTTACTTAGCTAACGTCGATGATTGTTCGAGCATATCAAATGATGGACCGTTTATTGTGATTCCAGCTTTTATTAACATCGTGTGGTGTGATTCATGTAGAAACATTTTACTCGGGAAACACCTGCGTTTAATATAAAGGGAGTGTAAAGGCTTTTGTTCTGTTATCGGTGAATGCTGGTTTTATAGTCGCATCGTAGGCTATAACAATGGATCCGCAACTTACATACAGTCGTAGGATTGTTCGAAGCGGCGTTGCCGATGTAAGCTCACATAATAGCTAACAGTAAATGTAGCTCAAAATTTGCCATATATGTTTATAATAAAATTTTATTAATTTTTGAATGTAATTTTTTTTTGGTAAAATAATAATTACGAACTAAAATTTCCCATAAAACGGTAACACGATCGATTGTTGTCTGTATAGAATTTCAACGTCTCCATTTTTTCATATGTCTGTAAGCAGATAGTGTTATATTGTAAATTATATACAAAAGCGTTGTATACGTGTACAAGTCCATGACTGACACGTAAATGTAACCGAATCAGAATTTCGCTTACACGTGACGTGGAATTAATAATAACCATTTTGTGCAAGTTTTGTTTTTTATAACAGAGCACAACAAATTAAGAGATTCTAAGAGAATGTCATGTTGCTCCTTACATTCTCTGTATGATTAAAGAAAAATGTGAGGAAATGGTTATGGCGATCGTTAGTGTCCATAAACATTTAGAACAATCGGTTTCCTACTCGTAAACTTTGAAATTGATTGTCCGCGAATGGCGGACTGGTATGTACAAATGAGCTAAGTCAGACGTGTGTGCCTTCTACGCTTTTCTAAGTAACACTAAACTTTATAACAGACGTTCAAGGAGCGAGGATTGCGTCTATTCTTAAACCATTATATATACAAAATTATAAAATGTGAATTATTATTATTACATCATAAAATTTATCATATACTTAAGAAATACATCATGAGCTAGCTCTGAATTAGCTTTCAAGTACAAAAAACTATTGTGGAGAGTAAACTATCTAAGTTAAAACAGATACCAGTAAAACACGCACAATCACGATACGCGGTTAAGCTGCAATAGTTCTAATCAAACGTATTGCCCGCAATACCAATTAGTAAGCTCTACTTAGAAGTAATAAAGGCGTACCCACATTTCAATGAAGTCGTGAAGTGGAAATGTCGATCGCTACAGTCTCTTGTAGCGTGACATTTATCATTATCGCAATAATCTTATTAAATATCGCCTCCAGAACGCCCTGAGTTGGCGTTTACTGAGGAGACCTATACACTAACAGCTGTACGCTATTAGCGTTGTCCTTTAGTTCTAGGATACTAAAATTGTAACGTTCCGAAGATAATGTATTTATAATTTAATGTTGCAAAACCCTCAGCGTCCGAGTATGTTTTCTTTTTTATATTTCTACGTTTCAACAGCATTTCATCCTAATTCATGTCACAGGTATTTCAGGTTATTTACAAAAATATCAAAAATTGACTGTTTTTTTTTCTAATAACCTCTAGGTCCTGAAAATAACTGTTATAAACAATTAATGTAGATCAATAAGATATACGTTTTGCATTCAGTGAATTCATGGGCCAGATTAAAGTTTCTTGATCGTCTTCCGTGGAAACGGGGGCAGATCTCGCTAAATGAATCATAACTATCCTTATGCCTATCGAGATAAAGTTTTATATTTAATTTTAAATATGATACAATATATCAAACGGTATCTTAATTGACCTTTAATTTTTTTCTCTATTTTCTCTCTTTTGGCATCCTGTGATAATCCTTTATTGCGTCGGATAAAACATAAGCTACTTTAATGTTCGTCAAAATTGGTAAGAACTATTATGTATTAAGTGTTATGTGACCATCCTTATTCATAAACGATATATTCAAAAATTTTATATTATTTTCGTTTATTGCCTTTCCATCAAATTCCCGACGAGCGAGACAGAGCTTACAATAAGTGAAGTGATGGAATTGAGCGTTTGTGAATAAAGAAGTAAATCGATAATACGACGTGACAGAACGGCCACCCAGTGCGCAAGCAGTAATAAATATCGCATTGAATCTCTGGCTGCAATTCGCTATCGAAGCCCCTTAACCTTATAGTCTGTAGCTATTAAAACTAAGATACTTAAATGAGTCGTAAACCTTATTGTATAACCTTAATTGTAAACGCAAAACGCAAAACTCACAAAACGTGAAGTTTACTAATGAGATTCATGTGTAAATAAACAACAATTTCTCCCAAATTACTTTAAAGAACCATAAGAATAGAGGCTACAAATGTATGTGCAAAATGTATATGTATATGTATGCAGAACTAATTTCTATGACCTATATTTTTAAATAAATGTCTAAATAATATGTATTTGTTTGTAGTAGAAGTGTAATATATTGCAGCTGAACATTACATTTTGATAATTATAAGCTAATATTGAATACGTAAACATTATGTGTTAAATTGAACAATTTCCCGTGTTTAAACTTAAGAAACGTATCGCAATCCAGTTTGTGTTTCCTGTCGTGAACCCGATTTACCACAACAAGCTATCATCAATGGCCACTTACATCCGGAATCAAAGGCGTTCAATGGCATGGGGTTTCTATATAAATTCACCAGTTTATATAACATATACGTATACATGTATATAATTCAAAGATTTTGAAGGAAGATCGCAACTCAAACTGTGTACTTAGTCGCAGCGACATACCTACTTAATAAATACTGATTTGGAGACATCTCCATAAACAGCCATCTGATCCCAATGTAGGCCTAAAAGAAGAGCCTGCTGATAAAAACTACAATGATGATAAGTTTATCATTCCTAGATATTTATATACATATTATAGATATATGAAGATATATATTTGGCAAACGATGCTCTCTGCTTACCCTGTACGGGACCCGGCGTGAATATATGTATGTATGTACATATACATACATATTATGAACTTATACTAATATGCATACTTTTTTATGCCCAGATACACAAAAAATGCTTGTGGCATTCTCAAATAGGTCATAGTTCTCTCCAGCCACTCAATAGGTCTAACGGGTGGTTTTCTATCAAAGAATCTATACTGTATAAAACTGTCTGACGAATTCACTTCAGTGATTTATTCGAAAATGACTACGTCTCGCAGTGGAATGTAAAAATCTGATGATTAATTATTTTCCTACTCACATTTCAATATTCAGAAGTAATGCTCAAAATATCAACTCTGAAACTACTAGCGGCAAGCTTTCTACTCAAATATAATAAAAAAACCACCAAATACATACACTTACGTAAGTTTTGACATTTACACGGTCCGACGTTAATGTGCAAAGTCAACTATAATATTTTCTAATTAATGAAGTTGTATATCCATTCGCGGCGGGAAAGTGTTTACATAAAGCCTTGGGTGCATCCTCGCGATTTGCATGACCTTACGTAATAACTTCATCTGGCAAAGTTCAATAGGTCAGCTGCAGTTCGTGAGCGCCGTGTGTTGCTTAAGATAAATCTAACGTTGACAGCATTATCAAGATTGATGATGATTTATGTCTGACAAAAATCATCGTAAATTATACGCTGCTTATGATATCGTAAACGGTTACATGCTAAAAGCCTTATATGTAACTAGTCACAGTACAAAAGTCAATAGTGTAGCCTATTAAGACCCCAATTGTTTTATTATCATGATAGTAAGTAAGTGTACGTGAATGACCAATAAATAAAAAATAACGACCCACCGTTACTCCACACACCTAATATAATAAGTAACACAAGAAGTAATTTAGCAGTTCGCACCATTTATTTTATAACGAGAAAATATATCAGCATTAAATGGCTCAGCACATTCTGGTTAGGACTCCAGATCCTTACAGATGAGATAAACACGCAAGCGTAAAGATAAAGTGGCAATAACCTCCGTTGTGTAAATTTTATCAACGGATATTGGGACGATAATATCAATACATATAAATTGATGCCGACAATGTTGGCTACGTATATTTATAATTTAATAACTTGATATGGTCCTTACTACCCCACGCAGGTCCATTGCGAACATAATGGATTATTAGCGGGACGCATCTAAAATCTACCTATGAATATTGATTTTAAAGATTTTTAATTAAAAGTCCTTTGTAAATGAAAGTAATTGTTATTAAAAATCCAACTGTAAATGTAAGTGCAGTTTTTATACTACTTCAACAAGTCTATTCCATGTGAGATTTATTGTGAGTAATGTCATAAAATAATAGCAACATTATAATAGAGAAATTAAAGGATGAGTAAACACTACTACATATACTCGTAAGTAATATCTGTATGTATACTCTATATATATGCTCGATATATGCTCTGTATATGCTTATAGTCATAAAAGTATAACATAACTTTAATAGGGGCGTTACACAATAAACAAATTGGTTGAAAAACAACCTAAGGCTGTAATCCCCGATGAGGTAGACAGAGGCGTGTAGTACACCCCCAAGTTTCACCAATTAAATTTACGTCCAACCATGGAATATGTGGTGAGCATTTTGCCATACATAAATCCAGACTCCGAGCCACTACTAGAAAATCTAAGTTAGAAAAAATATTAATACAGTACCTACCAGATCCGGGATTTGAACCCAGGATCTCACCATCAGCAGTCGCGTTTACATCCACCAACGAAGCAGTCAGAGACAGTTATATGATACTCGTATGTCGAATTTTATTAATATTTTATGTTTCACTAACAGAGTGATTATTAATAGTGCCACGACTCATAAAGTTTCCAAACGATTCGTGGTAAGCGCCCTTACCCGATTACCAAGACGCAGTAAAGCCCTTTATATTCCGTGAATGATAATGCAAGTAAATCATTTTCAAAATATTACAAAAACGAGCGATTTAAGCTCTTGATGGTACCTATTAGTGTGTAATGGTTTCCCGGGATATAAACATTATGGTAAAATTGACAAGTCAACACATTAAATCGTAATTTAATAGTATATTATTGATTAACATTAATAATATTGCTTGAGTATGTTAATTATCACGCTATTCACATTAACGCATCCGGAGGAAGATGAAACGGCAGCGATCAAGATATAAACTGCTGTTAACGCATAATAAATTACTCAAACATAGAACATCTTGACTGTATCCCGGGAACGTGATATAACATGATGCATCCCGTGTTTGTGTCGTTAACGTGATGCGATAAAACAAATAATTGACAGAATTTTTGAATTTTAACAGCAATTGTTCTGTCGCGGTACGTCTGATAGCGGGGCGGCTACTTCCTGTATTCACTCAGACATGTTCACGGCGCCCTTTAAGGGGCTACTGCGTTAAGATCTTGCGCATACACATACAGTTTTACAAGCAGTAGAACGTAGAACAACGTAGTTATATTCGAAGATCTTTATTTAAGTAATGAGTTAAGTGTCAATGCGAGTAGCTGAACTAAGTCTCGACTAAATTAATCGGAATTATCGCGCCTTAGAATTCCTAAATATAACACCACTTGTATAAAGAGTTTTATTTAGCAACACGAGAACGAAAAATGAGAACAAGTCTTCATATCATGATTTGCTCACAAAATTGAGAGTAAACTTCACCAGATTTTATGCCAATATCACTTAGTCACGCGAAGTTGTGTTCACTTACTACATTTTCGACATATTTCAGTTTGGAGCTTCTCATTAATGATACATGCTACATCTACAATCGGCATATAATATATCATCATTGTGATGCGATAAAGCGAAATGTATATGACAAAGAGCGTGAATATTAACACAGCAATAGTCATACCGCGGTGCATCTGATTACGGCCGGCTATTTTCCGTGTACGCTGGTACATGTTCGAAGTGCCCTTTAAGGGTATAATCCATTAACATTTCGCGCTCAACTATATACTCGCAGTACGATCTGGCTAAATGTAAGGCGGCAATTCAGTTCCGATTAAAGAGCCTTAATTTCGCTCCCAGCTCGTGGTGGATTTGCAGAAGCTTTCCCCTAGTTCCAACTTTGTATCCAGCTCCGTATCGGATGGTAATCGCCGGAATCTATTAGCCAATAAATTTTATACCGTCTCTTATAGATAATGATAATGTTCGTATGGGAATAACTTATTGGTATTGCAATAGAATTTTACTTATGTACTCGATATATAAGATTATTTACACATGTCAAGAATGTGAGTACCCCGTCCCCTATTTCTTAAAAAAATATAATTAAGGCACAAATGTTTCAGGTTCACTTTTATACTGAAAAAAAAAGAAAAGTAACTTCACGCCTGTAATCCCCGAAGAGGTAGGCAGAGGAATGTAGAACATTCCCACGTTTCACCAGTT
>DWDW01000494.1:0-14617 GCA_018245635.1 Mimoniades versicolor eupheme | reverse complement strand
TTTGTAGTAAAATAGGAAACTATGGATTTTATACGACTTTATGATATATTTTATCTTTATGGGCTTATCAAACTGTTATAATTACGTCAATACAACAGATCTTTAACGGGATAGACAGAGAGCAACGTGTCCCAAATTTGAATATTCTCATATTCCTACAATTGCGATCTATAGTTCCTTGTTCTAAAATCAAATTAACCACAAGAGCAATTGAAAGTCATAATTTAAACTCACACGAAGAAACTTTTTAAAACCAACTTCGTTTATTAAACTATTAATGTATTTTTATGAACATTATATTAATAATACATAGTAATAATAATTTTTCTTCATTTCATCAAAGTATTCCCAACAATTGAAACTATAAAAATTAAAATGCAAATTTTCAAAGACAAAACTAACTGTTTACTGGTGACCGAAAAAAGAGCTGATTTTTCTAGGTCTAAAACTAAACGAACTACTAAATTGGCGCTCCGAGGGTCCTATTGGAGAAACTCACATTACATTTACATGTATGTCATTGATAACATTTTACACGTTACATTTACAGTTACATGAACATTTTAACTTTATCACATTCTACTGTCGACTGACTGCCAACTTGTGTTGGAAATTGTTGACAGTGTAAATTTAAACATTGAAACAATTGATTGTAACAAAATACTGGAATACTTAGAAATATTTAAAAAACAAAATAACGTAACGCCTGTAATTCCCGAAGACGCAGGCAGGGGAGTGTACTACACTTTTAACTTACAATAGTTACGTTTAAATGATGAGTCTATTGCTATATATCGAATAAGCATCCGGACTCCGAGGCAGTACTGGTTAATCTGTTCGATAAATCCAATGGTGCTCTGGATATGGACTGGACCTCCCGATTGGGAATATCGTTTGCAACCAACACGACTAACGAGGCTGTCAAAACTCAACGTTTAGGTATAAACAATTCTTCATTGACATTTCATTAGTAAAGAAGCTGTTTATCAAAACGTTGAATGTTTTTTTCATATTCAGGCTCGAAGACAACTTCAAGCAGCCGGGTGTTTGTCGGAAGGTGAAAGTGTAGCGTCTCTCGGCATCGGCCCCCCCATGATGCTGGGGGGACCATCTGGACTAATAGGAGATAGAGGTAGCTGCAGTGCCGATTCTGGAGTGAGAGGTACAACATGATGTTTATTGCAACGCTCATCCTCATTTCTACCAGCGAAAATTAAACATAACATTAATTATAACATTTATTACGTACCTACTGCATCAATATTCGCAATTTTAATTTGACTTCAATTAACGTATATTCTGTCTTCAATTATATTTGGACAAACGATGATTTATCCGCGCATAAAGTGATTTTGTACTCTGTAGCTGATTCATGTATCGGTGATGTACTGATAACTATCAAATAATATGGAGTTAACAGAGTCATCATTATGAATATTACTTGGAAGCTTTAACAGAAAATCATATATACGACTATTTCAATTTATGTAACAATTTGAAAATCTTTATTCACTATAAATAAATTAGCATTATAACCCATTGAATTTAACATAGACAATGATAATTAAATTCATGCACTGCATAAATGTACTATCACGATCCACTGAAAATAAAATCATCACCATATTACTATTAACAGCATGTAACATTACAAAATTAGGTATTGACTAAAAATAACATTACATACCATTAAAAAACTAATAGATTTAATTTCCAAAATTACAAAGTCCTTACAAAAATAATATTACATCCATTTAAAACAGCATTAGAGTTATGTACCAAAATGTATTAAATCATTACAAAGTCCTTCCAAAACAAAACATTACATCCCATTAAAAACCTAATAAACTAACGTAACACTAATAAACTACATTCCAAAATATATTAAGTCGTTAAAAGTTCTTTACAAAGTCGTTACAAAAATACCATTACATCTCATTAAAATACCAATATAATATAATTGTTACAAAATGTATCAAGTCGTGGCGTAAACAATGGAGGTGTAATATTTCAGTAGGTGGTGTATATTTGTCAGTGACAGGTAGCAGCGATGGCGGCGCTACGTCGGTGTGCGGCGGGAACCTGTCCGACTCGACGGCGGAGGGCGCGCCGCCGACCATCGACCCGTACGACACAGACGCGACCTCGCTGGTCTCATCTGCACACCATATCTATCAGCGTACGTTGCATTTCACTCGCTGTACACAATTGATGTATCAGTACATATTATATGTATTTCATTATTATAAATCCTGTTGTAATGTTCTAGATTTTCTAGTTTTTTTCAAATTCACATATCTATCAGTTAATTTTTTATAAATGTATTCGATTGATCCAAGATTTGCACTAAGGTACACATCAAAACTGTCTTTTTGTGATTAAAACTTTTTATTGTAAGAAGTTACATTACCAACTTGTCGTAAACAAAAAGCCAGAAAAAAAACGGCTAGTTGGATTGTTTGTGAATAAAATAAAAATAAATGAAATAGGCTTGGATTGCGTTGACTGTAACAATAGGCGAAAACAAAAATAATTATGACTTCAGGTTTCAGGTGTTACAGATAATTGTCCCTTGGTGCTGTGTAGATGAGGATGTTGAAATCATACCACCATTGAAATCGACTAATTTATATGTATTATGGTTCGCATTTTGCTTAGCATTGTAGGTCTGGCTATACTCGTATTTTATGTTTACTATAGTATGTATGTATTTATTATATTGATCCAAGATTATCTTGACTTATCTCTTCGATCCTGATAACGGATGTTATGAGGAAGCGAACTAAATAGCCATAAAATCCTAATAGAACTGCTCGCGATTCCAATAAATAGCTTAACGGATATATTTATATGCGATCTGCAAAGAAATCATTTTGACCAACAATACCAATACAGGAACACAATGACCAATTAAACGCATGTCCGTATAATCATTCGCATTAACAAATTGCGTCATTGTACTTATATGTATATATATTTATCGACGGCAAATGGACGCTTGAATTTAAATTTTAATGAATTTTCCTGAAAAGCGACTTAACAAGTGCAGTTCAAACGTAATTACTTTGCGACAATGGCGGCGAAGTAAAATTTTATTTTGCAATTCATCTCGAAAACATGAAACGGCAGTTGTTAAAGCATATCGCGACGTGAATGCATCAAGTTGGTATTGTTTCCGTCTGAAAATAAATTTGACGTATTCCATCATATCATTTCGTTTCTCTTTTGTAAATATACAAGCGAATTCCTTTTTAACAGATCGCACGGGAAATTGTGAAATATTTTATAGCGCTGCGAGTTATTTCTTAGTATGACAGAAATAGATCGTTTGCAAAATCGTGTCAAATGGTTTGCAAGTGACGAATTTTGAAGGTGAGCGAGTGAGTGAGTGAATGAGTGAGTAAATATCCTACTTCCTACTAATATTCTAATGCGAAAGTTTGTGAGTATGTACGTATGGATGTTTGTTACTATTTCACGCAAATACTACTGAACCGATTACGATGAAATTTGATATGTAGGTAGCTGAAGACTCAGAATAACACATAGGCTACTTTATCCCGGAGGTCCTGAGGAATCGGAAATTACACGGAAACAACGAGAATTTATTTTGTCGTATGGCGACACGAAGTTACTTTTTCTACATAATATATAACGAAGACTTAACTACCATATTTCTTGCAATACTTAACTACCATATTTCTTATGTTGATAATATTGTTACATTATGGTAGGGTTTCCATGCGGACGAAGTCGCGGGCGGCCTCTAGTATAGCAATAAATTGCACAATTTCGAATTATGAGCTTAGATAAAATTTAAACATTCCTAAACAGCAAGAATCGTATAACATAATCACCCGGTACAGTAAAGATCTTATAATGTCAGGTAAAATTTCAGGTCTATTGAAATTCAAGTTTCCAAAAAGCTTGCATAAAAATCTTGTTCTCCGTTAAGTCGATAACTGATCGTGAGTGTTCAGCCATCGTGGTGAAAGGATTAGTAGCGATGTCCAGGGTACGCCGGGAAGTATATCTTCGCACATAATTAGAAACAGTCGCCACTTGGGGATGCTTCTTTCATGCACCCCATAAATACTAAGTTACAATTAATAATTATCCTGTTAAAAGTACCTAACTAGTGACTAACGGGAAAGTCTTTCTAACGTTAATTAAATTTTTATACCATCATATTTGCTACACTTATCTACATACGTAATGTACAACATCTTGAGTTTTATAAGAAATAGTTCATTCTGAATAAGACTAAGTTAACACTTTTTTTAAATAAATAGCCCCTTTGAAATATTTCGCCTCGGAGTTCGTTTGCTCACTGTAATAGAAGTTTGCAGTTCCTTTAGCAAGTTGAGTGCGAAATTTTTCCAATGAACAGAAATTTTATAATTTAATGGTCTTGTCCTCTTTTACACAAAGCGTACAATTTTTTTAAATAATATTGCTATGGAAACTAAGTAAAGTTGTGAAAGAAACGACCTTTAAAATAGTTTTGATTTAGTAATACATAAAATATTAGCTAATAGACCATAATTCTACTTAGAGATTGTACATTATCAAAATAAATCTTTAACAATCGACCGCCTCGTTGGTCGTATTGGTTGCAAGTACGACTGCCCATCGGGAGATCCTGGGTTCAAATCCCGGGTCGGGCACTACTATTTTTTTCTAATATAGATTTTCTAGCAGTGGCTCGGAGTCTGGATATGTGCCCAATGTACGGCAATAGGTTCACCACCTATTCCATGGTGGGATGTAAACATAACTAGTGAAACATGGGAATGTTCTACATTCCTCTGACTTTATGGTACATTTTAAATATTTAACAGAACAAACAAATGTACTCATCACCCGAATATATATTTGTTCTGAGTGGAAATAGAACCCACAACCCTTGGTTCAGGTGCAAGGGCATTTAACCACTGGACCGAGTCCGTCAGTGTATAACATATTTAGCCATGGACTTCATTGCAGTGAGCACCCCGCGGGACTGCAGCCCTACATTGTCGCCTCACAACAGCGCTTCGCCCTTCACGCGCTCCATTGATGCCGGCTCGCTCTCCAGGTCAGTGTAAAGCCAGAATTACCAGGAGCTTCACCAGCGTTACCAGCAATATTATCTTATCAGTATTTTAATTGATATGAATGACTACAGCAAGAGTGATTTTGCATATTGGATTGCAAATTTGATAGATTTTTCTAAAACAATCTAAAAAAGCAATATATTTTACTATTAAATATTTTGTGAGTATCTAAGTACGATATATACATTTATACATAATAAAATTATACACTGGCTTAACTCAGGTGTATTTTTTCGGGAATGGACTAGTTTCGGACGTATATAACGGACGTATATAACCTACAAGTACATATATGTAATAATAGGTATATTGCCAAATAAAAATAAAATATTATAATGATTCAAATTAAATATCAGAAGTCTAACAATGTCCTCAACAATAACAAGAAATCATAACTAATGTAGAAAATTGAAATCTAAATCTAACAGGTATTCGTATAAATGAGCTTTGTTAGAGATTTTCTATATACCTACATTTATTTATAAGGGAGTGCTTAATATTGTTTGAAGTACATCCTTACTAAGTTCTTGACTTAAATTGTATTCTAAAGTAGATTGATTTTCAAATTTATTCTAAACCTCCATCAAAGCAGCAACTGTATAAACCGGATGCAACGGCTCGCAATCCGGGACAAATTGTTTCTGCAGCGCAAAGTTCAAAAACCGCCCAGGCATCAGCGATGACGCTTGCTACAAGTAACATTTTCACACACAATTCTCTTCATATAACTTGACGCAATTCGAAATACGCTTTAGACATGGTCACTGATTTGTTCGTTAAATATTTACTGTTATTTTTCGTACTGTATCATGACGCCGGGTTTATTTACGAGGTAGGCGGCGAATCCATTGAGTGCCGCATATTTTTATCCCTGACATGTTTCTATAAAAATTACCACTCCCTTGATACACGATCGTCGCTTTCGGAAAGTTAAAAAATATTTGCAAAGTTTAGATAATCGTGCTAAATAAAAAATGCAATTACATGACATTTATAATTCAATATAGAACTTTTATAACCGAAGGGAAAAGCTTAGAGACTATTCTAAGCTTTGTATGTTAATTATTAATCTTCTATTCCGTCATAACTATGTCACTTGTTGAAAAGAAATCATATTTGTGGTGTCTCCAGATGTATTAACCGAATAAAGTTTACTTACAAATGGTTCTTGTCATAAAAGGGTACACTGAAATTTATCTGACACTGAAATTTATCAGTCAAATTACTGTAGGCCGAGAATTAAGCCCGGGAACATTTACAGAGCAAGCCGCTGCCCTCTATCGTGTAAAATGGGCCAAATAGCTCGTCGAATGTTGAAAAACGAGTCCTTCATAATGTATTTCTATCTTAAACAGACCTATTGTTTTACTGCAAATTGAAAGATTAAGAGATTTTCTCTTACGACGTATATTTTCATCTTTCCATTAAAGTAAGTTCGTAAATATAACATTGACGTACACATAGCACAAAGGAAATAATAGAGAAAAAAAATGTTATTTCTAATTAATTTTAAGTTAAACTCGAAACATACCTGTGTATCTGCCTTGAAAAAGTTAAAAACTTTCTTCCCTACTTTCTTAGAGCTTTCTTTAGTTCTTCTTTAAATAGTAGACCGACGGAGACCGAAGTCTTCATAAAGGAAACGATAGCGTTAACTTTGAGATATCCTAACAGATCAGTGGAGCAGCTATCAAGTCCGGGAGAATGCGACTCGGCATTGGTCAGTGGTTTGCGTTCTCGGGCCACCGGATCCAAGAGTGGAAGAGGTAGAGGATCCGCTTGGGGATCGATTTCGCGTGTGTTCGCTCGGAGCCGTCACCGCACCAAGTCTGGCAGCGCCGCATCTAGTGGACATGAGAGCGGTAAGAGATATACAGATAACATTTCCTGCACTTGCTTATTCCATTCAAATTTCATACATCTATTCGGCAGCATTTCGAAGTTTACTTCGGAACCCAGATAAAGGTTCAAACGTTGTTCTGCTAAAGGTAGCTAGATCGCTCTCTTACCAGAGCGTTATTACCACTAGAGTAGGGTCATCTTGGTAACTAACGTAACATTAACTTTGCTAGCGAGCATTGATGAAAAATCCTAGAATTGTTTTACCAGAGCCAATCTACGCCGGCACAGGCAGCACATCCCGAGCCTGGTCACCGCTGGGCAGCGAGGCAGCCTTGCGCGAGGCAGCGTCATTGCCTCTGTCTCGCTGGCGCGCGCCTGCCATCATCGCGTGGTTAGAGCTCGCGCTCGGAATGCCGCAGTATGCTGCAGCAGTCGCTGATAATGTGAAGAGCGGAAAGGTTAGCGTTTCTGATATACCATGGTGATGGGTTTTATTTACATATCAGCGAGAAAAGACAGGAACATTACTCACTTTTTAAAATAACGCTCTAATTAGTTACTCGAGCAACAGTCAAAAACATGTAACTCACTCTTCATCCTTCTTAAAGAAATCATTCTAAATTCCTTAGGGTAGAAATGACGCGATAGAAGCGTCAAATATTGTGTTCTCGTTGTTTCTAGATCCGTGCTTTGAATGGGCAGGTTCTGTTAGAGCTGACTGACTCGGACCTAGAAGTGGGCCTTGGGATCGGCCAGCCGATGCATCGCAAGAAACTTCGGCTCGCTATAGAGGAACGACGGCGCCCGGATCTTGTGAGGAACCCGACGATAGGACAACTAACGCACGCTTGGGTTGCTGCTGAATGGCTGCCTGATTTAGGATTGTCACAGGTCTAATATAACTTTTCATTATTACTATAATATAAAAACGATTATTATAAATACTAACAAGCTCTAAAGCTAACTATTTCATTAAAGACGTGCTGAATTATTTTTTAAAGAAATAAACATTTTCGTTAAAACGCAATTTAAAGTTAGTAATTATGTAATGAAATTATATAAAAAAATTGATCAACAGTATGCCGAATCCTTCCTGGCCAACCTAGTGGACGCTCGGATGTTGGATACGATAAGCAAGAAAGAGCTAGAGAAGTACCTCGGAGTTACTAGAAAGTTCCACCAGGCGTCTATTGTCCACGGCATTCATTTGCTAAGAATTATGAAGTATGATAGACAGGTATGTATTTTGTAATAAATGTGACAATCAAAAAGTGATGGCTATTAAAAACAACATCGCTGAAGCTGCGCTGAAGTATAAAAGCACACAAATGAAAAATACGTAAGATATTTTGTAAAGAATCGTGGTACAATTCTAAAATGAAAAAAAAAAATTACGTCTCAAAACGACTGAAAGCTCATAAATTCGCCCTAAATTCTTTCGAGGCATCAAGCGCAATTTGTTTTTTGGACCGGAGACACAAGGCACAAGGGCAAACGGGAGATTATCTTCTGAATCTGTTATAAAATGTTTCACCCAGCGTCGGACGCCGTAATGTTCGTCCATTAATCATATCCTATTCACTCCTCCTTTGAGTTCAATGTTGACACCGAGCTAAATTTGACCTCGTTTATCTAATTTACAACGCGTTTATTACTATTACGATGTTCCGATTTAGTTCCCCGTTTGTATTGAGGTCAATAATGTCATTTATATAGATGGGTCTTTGACAAATGAATTTCACTATTTCAACGGATATATTTCTTTGTGGTTCATTCTTTTACCATGTTTGCGTTTAGCACGTTCGAATGCTGTTTGTTACATTTCATCTGAACAGTCGCAATGTTGTTGTTTATTTTAAATGTTTATAATTATTATTACAACATTGTTTTACCCAGGCTTTGGCAGTGAGAAGGCATCAGTGCGAGAACGTGGACGCCGATCCTCTCGTATGGACCAACCAGAGGTTTATACGTTGGGCTCACAACATAGACTTAGGAGAATTTGCTGATAATCTCAAAGGTAAGATTTAAGATAATGATATCTAGGAAGTATTTTGCATGAAGAGAGTGATAAAAGTAGAACAAGCACTTAAGATGTATAGAGATAAAGATTTTCGACACTTAGTGCGCTATGCCTGTTCCGTAAAGGGCCTGGCGAGATCATATATATCGATATACATATACGTATATGACGATTATAGTAATAAAGTATTTTATATTATCACTGTTGTACCAACAACATTCTCTATAAAACCTTTTATTTAAATCTCCCGAAGGTTCCAGTTCTTCGATAGATAATTCTAAAGAAGTAAACTTTTTTAAACATTTCACAAATTATACAAATTATTATGTGAGCTTTTTTATATAAGATATGTTTTGTACCTCCCCTCTTTGGATGTGAAATCTCAGATAGCGGAGTCCACGGAGGTTTAGTGGTTCTCGAACCATCTTTTACTGGAGAAACTATGGCCACTGCACTCGGCATTCCGCCGTCTAAGAGTATTATCAGAAGACATCTCGTGGCTGAATTTGATGCGCTTATCATTCCAGCAAGGTAACTCCAGCTTTCTATAAAAATGAATATTATACATAAGATAAACATAATATTTGCTAATATTATTCATTCATTGAAAATATCAAGAAGAATTTCTTGAATTGCAAATATTATGTTATATTAAACAAAATTATTACTACATATTATATTCATATGCCGAAAAATTTAATAATCGAATACAATACATAATATATGCATGATATAAGTTACAATTCGAAAATGACTTACGAATACTATATACGCTTATATATTGTACTATATTCTCGACTCTTATATTTATTAAACGTGTATGTAAAACTGAAATCTCGAAATCGTTTTTACACAAAATGATTCGCAATATTTGTAAAACAACCCCACGTAACTTATATCACGTAGATGCTGATAATACTTTCAATACAATCACTGTCAAAACGTTTGGTGACATGAACACTGCTGTGACAGCTCCACAGAACATTAACTTTCCACTATCAAGTGCAGTCAAATTGAGTTTTTACAATTATTTCATGAAGAGAGAACAAAATTGCACTGCATGTCACAGTCACGCGTCACCGCCCCGTAAGTGAGATCCTGTAGCTGATTATAATATGAGGTGCAATCCTGCAGGTATACGATATTTTGCCAGGTGGAAGAACTGCAAGTGGAGGCTGCCCGAGCATCCTTGTTGTCCACAAAGCAAAGATAAATCCTCAAAAATCAAAAAGTTATCCTTCAAAAAATAAATTTCGCTTAGTGCCCTACTCTGTATCTATGTAAAATTCCCTTGTATTAAATTTTGTAAATTGCTATTTTTACACAAAACATTATTTCTTTTGCGTAAATGTAACAATATTATTATAATATTCCTCCGTCAATCTCGCTCGTCTTGTGAACAATTTTTTGATCGAAACTCTTACGAGCGGCGAAGACTGATATGTTATTGTAGGAGAAGATATTACTTACGAGTGTGTAGAAGAATTCAGAAAGTTAAATTGATCGGAAACATTCACAATCTTAGTACCCTTTGCCTTCGTCAATGTTAGATTCAATGTTCCTTCTACACTGTACCCCCGAGTTTCAAACTTGTCGTAGATTAGATTTGTCAGATTTAATGTTATTCGAAGTCGATCAATTTCGTAAACTTATTAAACGTATTGCCATACAACTTAGTCGGTGTTGACGTGGAGCATTAAATGCTTCATATTACGACATGAGGTGTACCACGCCTCAACAGATTAAATGACAATTGGAATAGATTTCTTTCTGCTCGTCAATTTATCCGACTACATGTAATAATTTTAAAATAATTCCATTAAACATCTTTAGATACTAAAACAGAACCATTCACTATAACAGCTTTAGGATAATAACAATAATAGCGTTTACCGATATTGTAAGATAACTATGTTTTTGACTTGTATACATTCATATTGTAAAGTTGAGAACCGTATATATGTATTAGGATTACATGTAACATTATCGATTGGCATATAAATGTGAATAAACCCTTATAAAAGACAAAACTATGGGCTATCGAGTCGTTTACTTTCTTATCCATCACCCCTAACTTGGCGATCCTTGCATCGAGACAGAACGGTAAAGACCATTTTATCGATACGTCATGAATGCCTCTCTGTCATCATCATTAGATCGCACTTTTTTCGGGCTTTGTCCACTCTATTTCCATGAAACTTTCTTTGTCACATCCCACGATCGTTGTTTTATTTATTTTTGTGAACATACGTTCTCGATTCTTTCCAACACACTGACATGCTTGTCGACTTTTGTTTCCACACTTGATTGTTATTAATTTAATGTAAATTATATTTTCGTTACCTATTTTATTTATTTACGAGGAAAAATACTGCATCTTGCCTTCGAACTTCCAAATAATGACAACTCGCATCTTTCCTCAGTAATTTTCCTTCGTAAAGAGAAGCATATTAAATGTTAACTGTGTTTTAACTTAGATCAGTTTTGTTTTCTTATTTTACTCGTACACAATCAGCATGATCAGTATTATTTTACGAATTGAGTGCAACATGCTTTTGGTGTCTGTGCCGAACCTAATCACATTTCTATATCATTTATGGACAATTAATACTTGATGTTACTGATTTTTCAATAAGAAATGTATTTGGATCCACATATTTACATAGGATTTGATGCTAAGCTCTAAAAGAATAAAGCAATTTTAAATAAAGTGTATAGAATATTGCATGTCAGCTTTTTGTGTTAGCGGATAATAAAATATATAGTGCAAATTTGAGGAATTTTAATAATACATTAAACACGCTGGCTGCTGTCTGGCTTCTGTGAAGCGTACTCAAATTTGTACATTTTTAAACCTGTATTGCAATTGATACGATTATATTTTTAGGAACATGTTTGGACACCAGATAAGAATGTTGGGCCGACCGTTCTCGAGATCGGTTGCGACCGGATTGCCGGGAATCGATTTCAATGCAGATTCAAGGAGGCACAGCCTGAGGGTAAACTTACACTTACGTGTAGACACCGTACCGTTTAGTAATTAGATCTGTAGTCTGTCTAATACTGACAATCTTCCCCTTAGCTTAACGGATTTAAAGGCGTCTGAATCTAAATAAAACAGTTTGTTTTAAAATGATATAGGTGAATGCATTCTTGGAACAGTTAGTATTTTCTTCTTTAACAAGTTACAAAATGGCGTAAGAACTGCTCATTTTTGATTCTACTAGTTGGCTCCATTCACCAAGTGTCTACATTATAATCTATTGTTTAATGTCTCAAAACTAACAGATGTTTCATTGTTTTCGTTGCTTTATCAACAAGCTGCTTTTACTATTCGCAGGGCTCTATAAGCCGAGCGTTAGGGGTACTGAAGCCGAAACACGACAGGACGTCTCCGTCCAGTTCGAGCGAGAGTTCGAGCGTACTCAGCCTGACCGCTCCGCCTTACCAAATGACGTATTCACCTCCCATAGCCGTGAGGACATTATCCCAGCTGAGCATGACTTACGCACCGCCGCCCACCCTCCAGGAGTACGAACCGATATATACCCCACTGTCGCTGTACTCACAATCGAGTGTGTCGACCCGAGACAGTCTTCAGCGGCTGAACGATGTGAGGGACACCACGAATATTATGCACAGGTCAGTTAGCGAATAAAAATTTGAAATTTCGCAAATTATTATTATTATTACTAATTTATTCTATTGTATTAATAGGTATAAAATATTACTCAGTCGAATTCAAATAGTCGCTGAAAGCCGTCGAACATTTGTAACCAATATTAACAAAGTTTAAAGTTTTGTTTTAGTTCAATACATTGATGTTTATGGCATTAATTATTAGATTTACCAAATTTACCATATTTACCAGAAACGATTATGTAAGAAGAAATATTACCTGATGTGACATGATACAATGGAAGTTTTACCACCTGTCTTTTAAAAATGGAACTAAACTTTTATTTGGGACGACGCTAGCGTTAAAACTCGTGTCGTCCACGCAGCTGAGCTTGTTGTTAAGTGCCTCGATACAGTAAAATATATATAAAAGTATACTAAATCACTGATATAATTCAGCAAGGGAAAAACCTTTTTGGCGTTTTTATAGTTATTTTTCTTCTTCAACGTCATATGTTGTGCTATGTATTAGGTACTTACGACCCACACACAGCGGACCATCGTGATAACTTCACTTCAGAACTGTTCAAACTTCGCCTGTAAACGAGTATCCGGAAAACCTTTTTGACAAAACTTTTGGCGGAGACATTCAAGTGATAATTTATTAATAGTGATGCCGGATAAAGCCCAAAGTTTCGGCGTTACAGTGAGAATTCAAGTCGCGTTATTATAATAAGCGGTTAGGTTTATCGCATCGGTATAAATAAATATAAACTCAAAGGTAAATTTACAAGTTATGCTGCCAGTTTAACTACCAATGAAAATTAATTCGTTATCGATATTCCATATAATAGCTTAGCGCTAGTTTGTATCTGACGTAGGGTCTTGTAATTGCCATATTACTTTATACTGGAATTTAAAGGTTTATGAGGAATTCATTTTTTTTAACAATATATTTAGAGCAGAGTGTACAAATATGTTTTATAATATACATTTCATAAGAAGAACATGTGAGCACAACTTTATTGTGTAGTTCTTAAACTCAAAAGTGGAAAAGACTTGGTTCCCACCATGGTGCTTCAACGAATTGATGAAACCATGTAACCACACGTATAGGTTAATATAGGTACCGAAACTATTATTTTATAGTTACAATATCTGCGTTTTCGTAAATCGAACAATGTTCTACGTTGTTGGAAAAAAAAACACATGCTTGGAAACATTAAAAAAAATGGCAAGAAGCTGTAGAATTTACCGAGCTGCCGTTAATATTCTAGCGCTCTAGTACCTAACATAAAAATGAAAGCGTTGAAATTTTTTCAAGCGGATGCTTTTAGGTTTCAGGGCTTTTTGCTAAAACGGCTGTAATTTCAGGCACGGACAGAAAGCGGACCACGCGCACAGAGTGAGCTCTCCTCTCCCGGCTAAGTCTGTGGACGACACTGCTATCAAGCAGAAGAGGCATCGCCGGGTGAAGAGCATTGGTGACATCAACGCGTGCAGTAAAACTTCCGTTTAGTTGCTAGTAGAAAGATTACATGGTTCATTTCAAGTGATTTGTGACTGGAATCGTGTTTTTTTAACGAACAAATCAGAAGTTCGAGCTAGCATAGATAAATTACTCTGCAAACGCATTCATTGAATTATTATCAATTTTTAAGAAAATCATGATAACTGTATTTAAAATTTACCATAGTTTCATATTTGCTGTCATTTGACGATTAAAAAGCATCATTTGCTTTTTTCATAAGATGTTCCAAATATAATGAATCCTATTCAACCCCAACCAGAATCTAGTCGAAGTTATTAATTACATTAAGCAATACTGACTAATATTAGCTACTACTCAATAATATGTGTATTTTATCACAAGTGTAGATCACTTGACACTTCGGTTTGTCTGGAAAAGGTTTTATCTCCATACAAGCTGTTATTTAACAAAGCATATCAAGATATTCAAACATATTTTCGAGACTGAATGAACATTTAATATCGTACAAGAGCTCAATTAATTATTGTTTTTTATTATATTTAGTAT
>DWDW01000493.1:0-14623 GCA_018245635.1 Mimoniades versicolor eupheme | reverse complement strand
CAGGTGTTTGTTTTTAAAAATTCTAGTAATTGTAACTAAATACCTAATACCTAAAAATACAATACGTAAAAATTATTTTTTCTGTGATTATGGTATTTGCATGAAACTTGAGGATGTGTAAACTATAAATTCATCACTTGTTCAATCTGTTGTTGAAGAAAACTATACAAAATGGCGCTGTGTGAATGCTTCCAATCGATAGTCATATTGTAAAAGACGTTACGATTAGCTGGGGGAATAACCGGGGTTAATCTTTTACGAGTATTGCTACCATTGGACAGGGGTCGTGTCTCAGAATGTGAAGGGCCAAATTAGGGCCAATGGTTCTCCACGTTGGTCAATTGCTATTTACAAAATTCATACATCATACAGAACATGATGGAGAACATTTACAATAAGATGTGGAGGTTCCCTCAGAATATTCTCCACCCACATTAAAGAAAATGACATTAAAATTTTTATGCTTACATTATATTACGCAGCAATTAAATTTCAAATACAAGAATTTATCTTTTAATCGTCTTGTTAATCAAGTACATTAAACTGAACTTCCTGATCCTAAAACCTTCTGACCCAGTCCCCTTGGGACTCTCGAAGTTAGTTTAGAAAGTAGTTTACGACAAAATCTACTTAGATTCATTGATATTCAGTGCGCTGTATATACCCGCGTATTTGAACATCCTTTAACTATTCCACGATTCCACATTCAATTTTGGCACAACATTTTTGACTATTGATAAAAGTATTGTAAATATTTCTAGTATATTCTATATGTATGCGTACTACTTTTATTAGTTGTCGCAAATGTTCACTAGTTTTAGCAGTTGCCGCAAAAGTTTTGCGAGTCGCTTTCAGTAGAGTAACAATAAAAGAACAACTGATCATAAAATTGACCAAGTAATATTTAATTTAATTTAATAGTATTAAAATTTCTATCCATGACTGTGCCTATGTACCTATGTGCGTATATTTTTCTTTGTGCGTATATTTGGTTTGATTACATAACTGGTTTGATTACATAACTGGTGACGAATGATTCATAATGTAACATCACATAACCTGAAGGACAGGCAGAGGAGTGTAGTACTCCCACTTTTCACCACTTTTGTATTCGACACATATACCGGGGGGAGGGGGGAGGGGGACATATGCATGAAGGAATCCTTACCGAGCGGCGACTGTGGCGAATTAACTATGTATATACACATACAGTCCGGCGCACCCTGGACATTGCGACTAATCATTTAAACACGATGAGATCAGATGTTGGCTCGAAGAAGAAGATATAACAGGGAATGGGCCTGTTGCCATAAATCGGGCACAAATTCAAATTCTAAACTACAACTGGAAATTTTAAGTCAAAAAACGGGGCCAAAACCGGAGACTTTCGACCAGCAGTCGCGCTTGCAACCACTAAACCAACGGGGCGGTCCAATTTATGTGAAATGAAGCAATCAGACCAATGATTCATGAAACTGAGTGGATATAAAAAAATAAGAACTTAAAGTATTGGTTAAAACAAATAACAGATATTCCAACTGTCATATAACAGATAAGTATACCACATATGTATATGCATAACAATGATGATAATATGCCAATGGTTACCTTGTAATGTCGCCAAGCGTCTAATATGCATAACTTTGATTCGCCTTGCCTATAACCACGTTTTCTAGTGGAAATACGACAGTTAAACGGAACGGCAGTTAAACGGAGTCGCCGGAGTGAGAGTTATGACCACCCTTAAAACTGTCTCTCCATTTTAACTACGATGTGGGTACGAGAGGATAAATAATAGTAATAATAATTATTATTAATACATCATAGGGAAAGACCACGGGGTGTCAAATATCTTCATCTCCATTACCTGACGTGATTCTCCCCATGTAGAAAGGCACGCCGGTTTAGACTCCCCCATCACCCAATATATGACCTATTTTGATCGCGAATAAGTATCGTTCTTGTTCTCCCTCGATAAACGCATCAATCAACATTTGCAATAGTAATATAATAAGAAGCACGAACAAAAACCAATGATATGATCGATTCGAGTCGTTCAATGACACATCGGTGTGATATGCAATTTACCGCCAATACACTGTTCAGACTAATATAGAGAAACTGACCATTCGTTTAGAAAGTGACAACGTGACAGCCATACGGATTTTATATTGGGGAAATTCTGGTTTCTATAGCCTACATCTGTTCGGTAGACCGGTTTTGTAATACTGTTAAACGTGTTCGACGGTTCCATTCTTTCTTTTTTTACTGTGGCGTTATCCAGTTTATGTAACATAGCGATATTAGGATTTAATATGTGGTCCACCGCATATAATTTGGCGGTGAGTCACTACTATATAGTGTATATGTTTAGTGTTAGTCTTTCTCTACAAATTTGTATACAAGTTTTATTCTAATAATGAACGTATAATATAACAATACTTTCATAGTAATCAGCTACGAATAATACCATACGACTTGAAAGTATTCTTCGAAATGTTACCTAGAATTTTGTTTTTACTTTCAGATGGTAGAAAACTCTTCGGCGGCTATAGAATAACACCGTCATACTGCAAAGCGACGAGATCCGCTAAATATAACAGGGGGAACACAATATGCATGTTTAACCACGAATGCTTCCGGCGAGGGGGGGAAGTGGTGGGAGCTTGCATGGACGGCTTCCTCTTCGGAGCGTGCTGCCAACTGAAATCTGACAGTCAATCACATATTCCCAAAGGCCCTGGAGTTGTCATGACCAGCTACTTAGATTACCCTGACCCTGAAGCTGCGACAGACGATTATGATGGCGAGGAGCTTTCTGCTTGGCATAACAGCTTTAAACCTGTGGTCACGCCTGGGTATAGACCCAGTGATAAAAACTCTGTGTCCACAACAACGATGAAGGCGGATGAACAGGATCTAAGTACAGAGAGTGTACATGCCGAAATAATTTCCGAAGGATTCAGTCAAATTACGAATACACTGCTAAGCACGCCGCCCAAGGATAACAATTTTGTCTATGTAAAGCCTGGAAAACCAGATGGTATTTACACACATAGTACAATTGATCACAATATTGCTTATACTATATTGTTACATGAAAATGGTTCTGAAGTAGAAGACATCGCAAGACCTTCGGATTTCAATATACAAATATCATCGATGCAAACAAAACCTACTGTAGCGCCAGCATCTACATCGTCTACTCCATCAGCAGTAGTATATACACATCGCCCCATTTACAAACCGGTTTTCAAACCTAGACCAACAATTAAAAAGAATATTACCACTTCAACAACGGAGGCTTATGTCATGGTATCCACGGTGACGAAAGATACACAGAATACGCCAGAGCTATCCTCTATTGATAGCATAATACAGATGTTGAACGACAGTACACCAAGCATGAAAGAAGGAACTAGTTCTACTTCCGAACTCGACATCATGGAAAACAAATCGTCACCAGTTCCGTCATCGACTCCTGTGTCTTACAGCGGCGGTTACCCAAGCTACTATTTATCTACTGGTCACTATGTAACTGTCAAACCATCTTCCACTTTCTCAAATATATTGACGTCTAGCCCAACTAAATTTGGAACAAAGAAACCTTCGATAAATAAGAAACCAATAGGAGGTTTTTACACTACTCCGAACAGTATACTGGAAGATGACAGACCGGCTTCAATCAAGCCTTATTATACTTCATCTGTTCCTAGTCAATCAACTAGTCAAGCGATCGAAGCTTTTAACAAGTATCCTACCGATCCTGATGATTTTGGACAGTTGACAACATTCAGTTATGTCAGTTCTACATCTACTACAAAACCGACCCTTACCACAAGAAAGCCACCCTCTACAAGCTATGTAACCGGAGCGAATCCTTCTCGGAGACCAATCACTTCACAATCAAAACCCGTCCCCAGTTATGAAGTGGCTTCAGATACATTCTCAAGCGTAACACCTACGGTAATCGTACTAAATAATCCATCAACAAAACCCGACTCCACAGAAAACAAAGAACCTGAATTCGTTGAGATATCCCAAGAACCGTTTAAAAAACCAGTAAGTCAAATAACAGTGAACAATCACATTGAATCAACTAACAACATTTATATGGGAAAACCACCACAGACTTATGAAAAACCGTCATCACCAACTATAGTTATCACACCAAAACCTGTGCCTGTAACAACTCCGTACCCAATAAAAGCATCAACAAAGCCAACTTCTGTTTATACTACAACACAAACCTTAGATTTATACACGGAATTCACACCAACCACATTCAAACCCGAACAGCAGACCTCTCCAGACGATTTGATAAACTTCCCACCTGTAAGGAACCCACTGTTGAACGCAACTGGTTCAAATCCAAGCGTCTTCAATACGAGCGTTGCTATGTCTGACAACGAGCTTGACTTGTTTCACGACATCGACTTTACGACGCCGACTTGGCAGGAAGATGAGAAACTCAACGAAAAGATGAATTTGTTCGTGAACAAAATTGTTGGAAGTTTACAAGGCACCTTCCAGGAACTCCACGATATTGTGATTTTAGACAAAAAACCAAACGCGACTATAATATCGAAACCAACGACCGCAAAACCACCAAGGAAGACTTTAGCGACGACGAAACGGCCCGTGACTACTACCAAAAAACCAATAAAGTTAACTACAAGTACAAGAAGACCGCCAACAAAATTAACTACGAAAAAACCAGTTAAATTAACAACAGCTGCAAGAAGACCCACTACTACTACTGCATCGCCAACTACAACAACAACAAAAAAGCCGGTAAGATAAAATATTTTCATAATTTTGTGATTCGACGTATCCCAACGAGTAGTATTCCAGTAAATTTATACCTTTTTTAGTGGAGGCACCATTTCTAAAGGTAAATAAACGTTATAAAAAGGTTTAAGTTGCGTAAAAGATTATAATAACGTTACATTATTTATTTATTGATCTCTGCAAATCCTGCTAAAACTGTCTCGTTGATTGAGTGGATGCAAGCACGACTGCTCATCGAGAGGTTCTGGGGTCGAATCCTGGGCACTACGGATTTTTTAATGTTACTTTTTTTTATGTCTCTAGTTGAAGTTTTTAGTAGTAAATCGTAGTACTGGTTAGTATAGCAATAGGTTCACCCTCTATTTCGTGGTGAGACGTAAACGTAAATGTTGAAACGAGGGAGCGTACTACACTCCTCTGCCTATGTTTTCGGGGATTACAGGCGTGAAATTACGTCATATTAAAAAGTTGTATATTCATGTTCTAAATAAAACTTTCAAATAATTTTCGGGTATGTAATTCATCTAAGATTTTATTAGGTCTTATTCAATTTTAACATCGACTTCATACAACGAAAGTGACTAATTTCGCACATAAAACTCACATTCAAATTTAAATACATTCGCGGAACAAAATTTCTCATGATAACAATATTTAGCAGTAATTTACACAAATTCGTTACGCGCGCACTTTCGCACTATCGATTTTTTCTAAAATGTGTTAAAATATGTTATTCAATACCAAGTAATATCTTGTTATTTTAATATATTAATTAAAAAGTTGTTTCAGTTGCATATATGACATTTACACTAGGATTATCGAACGATTTTGTAAGGTAGTGTAAGCTCGTTCCAAAGTCAAAATAGACTTGGTCCTTGCCTGTTATCGCTGTGTTTGCAGGTGACCACTTCGAAGAAGCCCAAGCCTACGAAGAAGATTACCACTACCACGGTCACAGCTTCGACCGTCACTGAGCTGGCCGATGAAGTTACCACAGAGGGCTATGTTGATCAAGTCATCGATTACAATGACAAGAATTGTAAGTACCATAAAAATAGTTTCACAGCGAATTCGGTTATGTCATTACTAATGACTAAAAATGTCTCGACTTGACAGTGGCCTGACTTATGCTACGTCATGGATGGGCGCTGACAAAGCGTGCTGTATAATGTTGCTGCTAAAAATTTTACCACTACCACTAAAAGTTTGATCAGGATGATCAGATGATGATGATGATTGATGATGTTCAGCGAGCGGTCTCGGCTACTTAAGTAAAACCAGTCGCACATCGTTAGCATAACTATTGCGTTTAAATGATGTCGATACATACATACCTTCACGTTAGGTCCCTCATGGGGCAAACAGAGAGCTCCGACTGCTAAATATATCTATCCTTACAGACCTGCCGCGCTTCTTCTACCTTCACCACCCTTTATACATGCACGCCGGTTTCGGAGACTTTGGCCTGCCCCTTCAACCAGTTTTTGAATATTGTGGACGGTTAATAAAGCATAAACAGATTAAACTACAAATTACGGGTGTTGTAATTGATTTTTAGTGTGCGGCGTGCGTCCTTTAGTGAAGTCGGGCAGGATCGTGGGCGGCAAGAACGCTAAGTTCGGCGAATGGCCGTGGCAGGTCCTCGTGCGCGAGTCCACTTGGCTGGGACTGTTCACCAAGAACAAGTGCGGCGGCGTGCTGATCACCAGCCGATACGTCACCACTGCTGCGCACTGTCAACCTGGGTGAGGTTCTCAGCTTATCACCCAATAACTTCAGCAAAACGTTTCACATTCAACAAGACAATTCAAGATGAATTTCTACTACTTCTAAACTACTTATTAATCCTATGTTGACGTTGAGGAAGAATTGGCTGAAATGTCCATTGAACTCGCTCCAATACGAGGATACACAGTTTTATCATATACCGTAGTTTGTTTAAATCGGGTAACCCAATTTCAGGTTCCTAGCATCCCTCGTGGCCGTCTTCGGGGAGAACGATATATCTGGGGACTTAGAACCGAAACGGCCGGTGTCGAAGAATGTGAGGCGGGTGATAGTCCACCGGCAGTACGACGCTGGCACCTTCGAAAATGACCTGGCGCTGTTAGAGCTGGAATCGGCTATCAAGTTTGACGCTCATATCGGTAAGTTAACTGAAATATTTTGACTGCTTAGTAACGACAATGTTCTCAGATAACAGTTAAAAATTATAAGTAACGGCACACATGAATTATGTTTCTCTTTTAATGAATTAAAAACCACTTATGTACATGAAGACTACTCTTTGAAGACTACCACAGCATCTTCTATGTTCCAAGAAATATTGATTTAATCATTACAACAATTTGGTAAATTTCAATTCATTATTTTGGATTGGATTTGTTTCGATGAAACCATTACATTTGACGATGACGATGAGAGTTAATGACTGCTAAATACTGATAACTGAACTCAATAAGTACTTCGGAGATGGGCTTTTTTCTGATTCATTATCTACACCCATCAATTGGCATATTTATCCTGTTGGATTGGATTGGATTGGATCCATTGGATCCTGTAATAAAATTGCATTTTTATTGTTCTTAAACTGTAGCTAATCCTTATAATTTCGACTCATTTCAGTGCCAATCTGCATGCCACCCGACGACGCGGACTTCACGGGCCGCGTCGCGACGGTCACTGGCTGGGGCCGATTGAAGTACGGTGGTGGCGTACCCGCTGTTCTACAGGAAGTTCAGGTAATCTTTTATAGTTTCACTTTACAGATTACGCGAACTTAGATTTCATTACAGAAGTGCTACCTCAGTATCTGGTAGCTAATAATTGTACTATAGAAGTTTTCAATGTTGACATAGGTATTATCCTCGTACTATTTGGCAGAAACAAGGTACTCTAAAGCCTATAGCAACAGCTAAGGTGATTAAGAAACTGGAGAACACTCCAACATGTCTCCATTTAACCTTTTAAGCATCCACAATGGGTTAATCAAAATACGTGGCCGTAATTTTAAGGCCTCCCGAAAGCCAATACAAGTCGTTATCTTTATTCCTGACTTAAAACGGATTAAAGGGCAATTTCGAATACTATCCCGTTCATCTTCATCAGCGTATTACAATCCACTGCAGGTCATAGGCCTCTCTGTGGAGTAATGCTCATAATCCCCACGCCTGCCAGCACCGGGCTCAGACATCCTGTATTCCGGCACGGAGTCGGGGAATGTATTCTTACTCCGCCCCGACATGGACAATCACATTCAGCTGCTAATTTTATGACACGGACTCCTGTAATTCCAGGTGCCTGTGATAGAAAACAGCGCGTGCCAGGAGATGTTCCACACGGCGGGTCACGACAAGACGATACTGAACTCCTTCATTTGCGCCGGCTACGCCAACGGCCAGAAGGACTCTTGCGAAGTGAGTGCTGTCTGTTCATCTTTTATTATTGTTACAAATATTATCGTTACATTTTAATACCAGATCTCTTAAGGAGTAGGCAGACAGCACCGAGGGGCGAATATCTTCATCTTTACAGGCCCGATATGCTTCTTCTAAATTTATAACCTTCTTCATACAAGCATGTTTGTATGTATATTATCGACATTGTCATTGCACCTCGTACACTAAATAGCTTTAATAGTTCAAAGCATTTAAAATAAAGTTTTTCCATTTTTTACCCAGGTATAATATGTTATCATGAATATTATACTTCATGATAAAGTACGTTAATGAGTGAGAAAAGATTCTTTATAGTGATAGTTAAAACGGCATCAGTTACGATTTTAAATCTCGATAATGGAATACGGAATTGAAAAGACAAATAAACAATAACATACACATGGTGTTCCGTATTTGTATAAAGGCGTATTTTTATACATGTGTTAGAGCTCATTAAGAATCTACGAGTATTCTACAGGGTGACAGCGGTGGTCCTCTAGTACTGCAAAGAGAAGATGGGAAGTGGCAGCTTGTGGGAACAGTATCCCATGGAATAAAGTGCGCGGCTCCTTACCTGCCTGGAGTCTACATGAGAACCACCTTCTACAAACCTTGGCTGCGGAGCATAACAGGTGTCCGTTAGGTGGTATTGGACTGAACGCTAAAAAACCCTACCTTCCACCTTGCTACAATCAACTGTCGCGGAACATTGTGTAAGATCCCTGATCAATTAACAAATTATCAAGATAAAGAAAGCATAGATTATTAATATTAATTGTAAACTCTACAGTCTGATTACCTTGATTGCAGTTGAAGAAAACGACATTATCAAACTTCCCGAGTTATGTGTCATGACGTGATAAAACGAGACGCGTGGTATGACATGGTGTTACTGATGTATTACTGTATCTCCTACACTGATAAAGTATTTAGTAATATTTATATATTTATTGTTAGTTGCTTAAGGGAAGGAAATGGACTAATGGTTGTTTTATCGATTGTTTATCTGATTGTATGAAATGTTGTAACTTAACTGGTCCTCTTCGTACCGACGGTAATGATTAATTGTTTAATGACTGGTAACAATGAGCGCTACATTTGACCGAATAGCAGAATTGTTTGGTGTAAAATTGGATTACGTCACGTGATTATTTTATTTAAAGAATGCGTCTGATAATTAATTTGAATATTAATGTATAGTAAAAGTATCGGGAAAATTTTATACTTTTACATACGTGTATTACCGGTACTTTAATACTAAACATTTACTAAAATTACCTAAAATCCATAAAGGAGACGTAGCAAATATTTTTAAAATCATGCATATTTTATAAAAATTCTAACCTCTAGTATATTCTGTAATATAACAGCTATGATAATGTTATATTGTAAAATAAGAATCATTTATTTATTTATATTAGAATGAATTAAGTAGCTGTTAAGACTGAATATAGCGGAATAATTGTTATTTATTAAATAATTTTCTGTTAACATTTCTGATTCCAATTATAATTTATTGAGCATACTAATAATTTGAAAATAAAAATGATTTATAAAACTAAAAAGGTAACTTTCGTTTTCATAAACATAAGCAACGCAATATTAAATACTCATTATTATTGTTATAATTTAAAATAAATACATAAATTAATATTTTGTATTTTTTGTTTTATGTTTTAAACCAGGCATCTAGGAATTGGAAGCAAAGTTTTAAAAAGTAGTTTTTAATATATTGTATATAATTTTCTGTCTGTATATTTCTTGTACCAATTATGTATTGTAATGTGAATCGCTCAATATATTTGTAGGAAATGGTAGACTTGTGACTGTTATGCATTTAATAAATATATAAGAAGTTAATTTGTTTCCTTTCTTCGCGTGTTACCATTTTTTATTAATAAATACCTACTTATAACCAATTTATGTTCACTAATACTTTCAATAGATATTGTGTTTATAAATCAAAAAACATTTATACATACAAAACGTTTGTTTCATGCATTTAGCAGCGATAATTCTCTGCGCTTGTAATTTGTAACTACAAACATATGTGGTTGAGTCAAATATTGTTTATCTTTTAATATTAACAGTAGGTATGTCCGGTCTTATAATACGAAATATTATATTCATTTGGCCCTTAAATTAAACGGTAATAATCTTTTTATTGTAGATACTGTAATTATCATCACAATCGTATCACAGTCCTCTGCTAAATACAGACCATCCCAAAGGCTCATAATCCCTGCGTTGGGCATGCAGGACGGAGACGGGCAGTTACTCTAAGGTCAATTAAAAAATAATTAAAGAAAAAATTCAATTGCCTCGCTAAATACATTTATTGCGCATAAAGTCTACATTTGTATAAAACATGTTTAAAATGATTTTTTTACCATATTAAACCATAAGCAGGGGATGGTATAAGTAGGTACATACATATTTTTATTTATGTAATAAATAAGATGCAACGTACACATTCATATAAATTAAGTTTTGAATACAAAAGACAGAGATAAACATATCCGCTTGAATAGTTACGTGAATGAGACACCAGTATGTGTTCGGGTGTACTGACTCGACAGTTGCTTAACACTGAAGCCTCTCTCATACAATCCGTCGGAAAAGTAATTAGAAAAAACATGATTGATTTTAATTAATTTCTCTCATCATCGATCTCTGTAATCCTTCCACTGTTTAATCCGCGTTTGCTCCCAGACAAAGTTAGGAGAGACGTACAATCTACAAAACAGTAAGTCCAATGACAACATACGAACATATATATAAAGTATTATGTAATAGTTATTACACTTTGCACTACAGTTACATCTGCGACGTATGTTTTTCCCTTTAACTCATTGTAAGACTAAATCTACAATCAACGCTATCTACTTTAACATTTCAAGACAACGCCTGCAGCTAAATATTGGCAAAATTACTACATTAAATTGTCATATGGCACGTTATATTCATATATACATTATACAAGGCATTAATATGTTAAGCTTTATATTAAATACTTTGCGGATATTACCATAATTTAATTACACATACTTTTAAGTGTTCTGTTCTAATTAAATATAAGTTTTAATTGAATATATTGTTGTAACTCTAGCGAGGACTATGTAGTACTGAATACGATGATTTTTGTATATATATATATTTACGGGTATATTATAACAAATAATTTTGTGTTAATATTTTATGACAACGGAACAGTAATTACAAGCATAAGAATCAATACATACTTAGACAACAACATTTTTGGAGAAATACCCTTCTGTTTTTAATTTCAAATCGCCAGTATTTTTGCTCGCACCGTCGCTGCTCAAATTTTTATATAATACCGATATTACATATAAAATTGAATTATATAGAAGCTTAAGTCACATATAGTTTTTCCGCCCTCTCTCTCTCTCCGTGACATCGTGTAGGCGGGTGGGTCATCCTGAAAAAACTATATGTGAACTGGGCTAATACTTATGTATTATAAAAGAACGCACTTATACAAAATTTGAAGATATGGCCACAGGAAACCACACTACATTACTGGACATTTGTCTCATGTCAAACTACTCACTGTGTGACCCAAAATTTGTCCCAGGATGTCACAGGAGTTTCCGAAATTATAATTAAATCGGGTGCTATATTATATAATAATATGTTATTTGGAAAACGTTTAGACTTTATTTCACTTTCACTTGTTTCACTTTGTGGTCATTTAAAAAAATTAATTAGGTACTAACATATAATACTATAAGCGGTTTCCTACGAAGTCCGTAGACGTCATCAATATTATTTATTTATCCTTTATTGTTGGTAACAATATTAATGCGGATCGATAGTTGAAAATTGATTTCAGATTAAGTGAGAAATTCTCATCCATATGTTGTTAAAAGAAATAATATTTAATCCATTGTGACTTGGAATGAAATATTTTAAGGAAGTAAAGAAATAAATTGTATTTATGTAAGTTTAAATTAAAAAAAACCGGGTTGTTACGTCATATAATTTCATTATTCTTATATGTATATACGAGACATAATTATTGTATACAAGCCTCATGGTGACGGAACGCCACATTTTTAATTTCAGCTCACACTAGTCTTAACATTCATATAACATTATCCAAAATAACATACATATTTGACAATCAGTGGCCAACATCTAAATTTCCAAAAAGAGAAACTCTATACTTCTGTCAATATTATAATTGTTAACTATATGTATATTAATTACATAACATGTTCTTTTTTTTATTGTTATTGATCGTGCACAGCAGTATCGAAAATTTATTAATATTCTACTATTTTTTGATATATTTTTTTTATTTTATAATTACAGACAATAAATATATGTTTTATATAAATATAATACTTATAAGCTTTAAACGTTTAAACGCTTTAAATGTTTTTAATTTAATTAATTTTACATTTCATTCACAAGAGCGTTAAGTGTTTTTTTTAAGAATAATATATTTAAAAGGTAAATACAATACATTTTTAACAGGACATAACAATTTTAATATTAAATTGTACTTAAATTATGTTTATTTTAGATATGATTACAGAGACATTCAACTGTAAAATACAATAATGTAAACTAATTCAGAATATAATATTAAAGTCGATTAAAAATTAAAATTTGATTAAACAAAATTTCTCAGTTTATATAGTATTTTACATAAAACATTTATTTATAAATGAATACTTGCGCAATATGTTTGAATAAAAAATAATAGCTAAATCAAATTTGCAAGGAATATAAAACAATGTTGAATATAATGCCTACTTATTACATAAAAGTTATTTGACAGTAATTACGCAATCTACTTCTACGACAAGCAAAAATCTTGTGCATAAAATCAAACTTAGAACTAAAACTATAAATTACATGCTTTGCTTAATGCTAATATAAATAAAAGCTAAATAAATCACAAATATTACGTTGATTATTATATAATTTTATACAAACATAATGTTGGTTATTAGCACAACCTACGGCTCAAATTTAGTACAATGACAATTTTATGGCTACAATCATTTGACTCATGGCGTTAATCAGTTAACAGGGATTTTATCGTTAATTAATCTATTCCTATCAAACAGTTATTGACAATTCTGGCCACTATAAACACAAAAAATGGCGCCTCCACACGTTTGTTTTACTACAGCCACAACTTGTATTATTTTACAAGTTATTGTGAAATACGCCGGAAGTAAGAACAGGCGTGAGGTTACAAGTTACATAAACACTATAAAATACGACAATTACTCGCAGTAACTGTCGTTTCTTCATTGCAACTAACAATTTTGTCATATTAACGTTTTGTCAAACCGCTTTGGGTGAAAATCGTGAGAATAGAAGGGAATCGAATATTTTAATACATAGATTCGCCACTCGTTGACTGTTGACTGTTACGGTAATTACGACGGTGCAGAAAATGCAGAAAATCACCATATAAATACTCTAAATGTACGTTTTTTTTTATTTTAATATTCACCTAAACATTAATTCATGTACATATATTAAAATATTGTTACGAGTATAGCGAAGGATAGCAGTAAATATTTTTTTTAAATTTAGTTTGAGTATTATAAATAGCAGTAACATTAAAATTAAAATACAGTTGATGAGACATTTTTATCGAAGTATTAGTATTGCATTTCCCATGGCTGTGTGTGAGCTTATGTCATGAATTAACATTATCGTTCATCCTCAACTGTATTTTAATGTACATTATATTTAACTATTATTATTGCCCAACACATTTTATAACATACTACGAGTAACAATATCAAAACAATTTTCACTGGTAGACTATTTATGTGGAGTGGAAATAAGTGACAAAGAGTAGACCGGTGTAGTTCGAACGGAACCTGTCTTCACTATGTCACGTCGGGTTTTGTAACTCACATTAACTCGAGAAAATTCAACATAACAAGGACAGTCTTATATCACTATGCAGTGATTTGATTCCATTTGCAGTTTCATGAGCAACTCGTGGTTGATCGACTTTAGAACATGGATTCCGCTACATAAAATATTATATACGATGGTAAATAAATCTACCAGTAAAATTCATCCGCGTTATTCTAAAAATTTACTTAGAACTTTTCCCTTTGTAATGAAAGCATTTTTTACAAATAGCATCGGCTCTGTCCCTAATGGATTGCGTGGAAATTGCTCTATTGGATTCAGGTTTAGCGTCGTCTCCCTCATTCTGAGCCTCACTGAACTGCTGGATCAACTTCCTAATGTAAATACCAGGGCCCCTTATAGTCAATTTGGTGCTTATTCCGTCGTTTTTACCAACCTTATCATCACCGGCAGCAACTTCGTTGTCGCTTTTGCTCTGATAGCTATCGCAATGTTGGGAGAATCTGTCCCCGCTGTTAATC
>DWDW01000492.1:0-14632 GCA_018245635.1 Mimoniades versicolor eupheme | reverse complement strand
TTCTGATTATGAGATCCATAAGAAAGTAACGGAACTCTTCAATTGTTAGGAGCTAATTAACGATACTTGTCCGATCTTTTATAGGCTATCGGGATATGGTTAAGTAATTTCCGTAGTCGAATATGACGATTAATGGAACTCCGTGAGTTGAGTTAGGCGTTTCTCACTGATTTTCTTTGTTTTATTTAACCCCTTAACGTGTACACTCGAGTTAACTCGAACGCGCTAAACTGGCCAAACTGTACACACTCGAGATAATTCGAGCAGTGTTGTACTTTATGCTGTTATAATTTTTCACATTCGAATGCAATCGAGAAATTAAAATTCCAAAGGAAATGAAACATAATAGTTTCGTTGATATTTATCATTTACATGTGATAGTAAAAAAAAATAAACAAAAATTTTATTAAACCAAAAAACCGACTTCATTAAGAAACAAATTAAAATGCACTACAAAGTAAAAAAATAATTCGTCAAAGTCAATCAAATTATTACGATAATATAATGTAGGTACAATTATTATTTTTGAGAGTCGGTGTCAACCAAGGTAGGTAGGCGAGATTGGTAAATTAAAAGTTAATTTGTAAATGGGTGTATATAGGTTTTGATGGTCTGTCACAGTAGGTCTGTCACAGTAGGTCTGTCACATTATATTGTGGTTCCTATAAAAGTTGTAATGTTTCTTTAGCTAACGCCGACTACAAAAATAACAATAATTGTACCTACATTATACTTTTAAACTCAATCCAACAAATGCTAATAATTTATAGATTTAATTGAATAGATATCAAGACCGTATTTCCAAATTTTCGAGGCTTAATATTCGAAGTATGCGAGCCCTCATCAAACTTTGCCTGTATTTTTCACATTCAGAATGCTGAAATATGTGTCGTCGACGTTATTTTGCATTAATTTACTTCATTTGGGTTAATACCTAATAATTTATCGAGTATAAAATTACTATCTAACGCAGTAAAAGTAAAATAGTCATACAAAAGAGACAGGCAATAAACATATTAGTGTGACAAATTCTACGTGATACGTACTCGCACTATAAATCACTCGTACTATAAACCACGATATAATTGTAAATTTAAACAATGAATAATTATAAATATCGCTATCCGTTCCATTAAAACATGTTTATTATATCACCGGGTCCCTTACGGAGTAGGGTCATTCAGTATCAAATATCTCAATCCTTGTACACCCGCTGTGCGTCTTATACATTCATCATTAAAATATGAATGTGTCTTAATACTTCAGGAGCACTAATAGGGGTTTCATTAGAATGTCGCATGTGACGTGTTTGAGTCCA
The DNA here is from genome assembly GCA_018245635.1 of Mimoniades versicolor eupheme. Classification (NCBI taxonomy): domain Eukaryota; kingdom Metazoa; phylum Arthropoda; class Insecta; order Lepidoptera; family Hesperiidae; genus Mimoniades; species Mimoniades versicolor. Next base: position 13,314 of record DWDW01000492.1, on the reverse strand, counting down.
TTGACATTTCTAAACGTGCTTACGATTTGTTTCGTCGCGGCTCTCGGGATTCTGTCGGTCTCGTTATTAGATTTACATCGTAAGGTGTACACTTGAGGACGAAATTACAATTAAAATTTCGTAGCTTGTTTAAATTCAAAGAACATCAATAGTATAATAACAAATATGCTCTAATACATATTTGTCTAGGTGCTGGTAGGTAATACATATTTGTCTAGCAAGGGCGGATCCAGCTTTGGCGCCAGGGGGGTGTGGGGAGGGGCACATAGTGGTGGTCAAATAGTAAGAATTTATGGTTTAATATTGATAATAGTTGATAGAAGTAAAAAGTAGATATTTTATTAATAAATATAAGTACTGTATTTAAATATACCTAGCTACGATATGTTTAAATAACAAAATAAATTTTTGTTTTACGACTTCTCATGAAACGTGTTATCACTTTATCTACTTCGATAGGTACGTTTTTATGGACGTGGTCCTAGCCCAGGGAGTCATGATCCCATGACCCCCCGCCCCCTGGATTCGTCCTTGGTGCTGAGCCTATAGCCATACACCTAGTACACTATCAGACTCCGAGCTACAATTAGAAAAATCCAATTATGTCCGATCCGGCATTTGAACCCAGGACCTACCAAACAGCAGTCGCGCTTACAACCAACACGACCAACGGGCATTCGACCGATAACAATTAATTTAATTTTTTATGCAAAACACCTATACTAAACTATCAGTTTAAGAGTATAAAAGTATAAAGTATGTTCTTGAAAGTACCTACTTATACTATTTGTGTCCGAAAGTGTACAGAGAAACCGTATCAGCAAGGGGGTCGTTACACTCCGCCATTATATCGCGTCTCCATCATTAAATTCCAAAATTTTTCCTTATCAACCAATATTGGGGCCTGTTTTCCCTGGATACAGGATAAATACCCCAGTGTGGGGAACGCTAGAGGGGAAAGCTTTTAAGGTTCCTGTCCACTAACTATCTATTAATCATTCGAACTACTACTACACAAAGAAATTATAATATACTATAAAGATTTTATTAAAAAGCAGTCCATTTTTAGGGAATACGAATACATAAAAATTATAATGTTCGTTTAATTTCATGACTATTTGTTATCAATACTTAATTATAATAATGATAGTTAACAATCGTTCAGACATCTTTATATAGTGCACTAGAAATTGGGTATGATACGCGTCCTTGCACTGATTGTGTATAAGGTGCTTATATGTAACTTGCTAACTTCCCGTGGTGAGTGCGCGAGATGTAAATTTTATGTACCTACTTTGAAGTGTTTCAAGCGCTTTTTTTATTTTTAATCGGAATGCAGGGGAAACTCGGAGTATGTCGGAAAGTTATTTTCGTTTTTTATGAAATTAAAACCGGCAAATATGTATACTTTTGACCTTACGCCTAGTAACGATCGCTGGGGAAATTTTCTGATATTAAAGAAGACGTCAGTATGTTTGAAGAGCACCTGTTTCAGTTCCCAAGCGCCTAAAATTTCAGTGCACATAAAAAGCAAATAGTATAACGAGAACGATTTGTTATGAGAAAAAATGTTCTTGTCACCTGCTTCCGCTACGTATATGAATATGTATGTATATATATATAAAACAAGTGTCAATAAATAAAATTGAATTATTGAATTGTTAAACGAATCCCATCTCTTGCTTTGTGAACGTTTTTATAGAGTGAAAAGTAGGTGCCTTACATATGAAAAGACCAATAGCTAAGTCACTTTAAATATCGTCTCTGTAGAACCTAATCTATTACGTAATAAAATTATAATCGGGCAAACCGTTTAGAAGTTGCACAGCAACTAAACGCATCAACTCGTATATAGTATCAACATATACACAATCAGATTATACATGTACAGAATTTTCACGCATTTAGGGTAAACTATTGAATGGCAGTCTACATATCGTATATGAATACGATCGTTTTATTGACGTTTGTCACACAACGCGCTACATTTATTGCGTCAGTTCCGATAGAATCGGGGACGATTGGAAACTTTTAATGGCGCTCCGAAGAAGACCGAACCATTCCTTGGGTTCACTTTTTGATTACATTGTGCAGGAGTTGAAGAACTGAGGGTTTTTTTTAAATATAAATCATGTTGCCCATTAATAGTCTAAAGCATCCTTATACCACAATTATAGGTAAAAAACGTACAGTTCTGGTACTAAAGCTGTTCGGGACTTGTCAATATTAAAAAGCCCTACATTAAAAAAACATGTATGTTCAATATTGGAATTGCAACACTATTGCATGGCAACATTGAGGATGTTTAATTTTAATTATCATCGCCTACCACCAGCTACATATCAGTATCAGAAACACCTACCGAGAATGTGACATAAATGGCTTTGTATTAATAAATGAATATCGAGGTAGAGGAAATACTGAATATACGTCAATGCATATGTTTAACCCTTACGGGGTAGGTAGTGTCCACAGTGTGCTGAACATGTCAATTTTTACAAACCTGCCGTGCTTCTTCCACGTTTCGGAGACTTCTAACGCCCCTACAGTTAAAACCTGATTTATTTGGTCCAGATAGGTAAGTCTTGACTTCAATTCAGGAGAGTAACGAGGAGACAACAACAATTGCCAAGAATCTATTCGATGTTACTGAAACAATGTCTTTCGGTGAGCGGGTAATTGGAGGCGTATTAAACTGCGATAAACGCGTAAGGCTAACTTGCTTTACTACATATAATTAATTAAACCTTCAGTCAGTGTACTACAGCACAGAAAAATGGTATGTTAATTATTTAAGTCAAATTATTAAAAAAGATGAGAAATATCATGAACTGATAAAGTTCGGCGTCTTTCCACAAAAGAACATTTTGTAAAAGTAGTAATTTTGCAAGAAAAATGGACAAATCCCACTTCGACATAACACAGCAAGCACTGCAGACTCGTAACTGTTATAATTTTGGGCCATATCGTGGATTTTATATCTCAGCTGTAATAATAGTACTTGTCTCATACTGGGAGAGAAAGATATACCGACTTGAAGTTAAAATTGTGGGCTTTCAGTTAACAATATATTATTCTTTTTACAACATGCACGTTTATGTTATGGCACTTTGTAATATTTGACTGACGATTGCACATCCTCGTTATCGTATCTTTTTTCGTATTTTTTTCTGTATTAATTTAGTTATCTATATTAGCATGCATTTGCGTGTGTATATGTGTATTATTCGTCTGGTCATTATAACACCAACTTGACCAAATTTGGGATCAAACAGCCCCGTGTGAGTTGTTCCAAAACTTTAATATCAATGACGACTGACCCGTTGGTGCAGTGGTTAGTGAACCTGACTATTGCGCTGGGGGTCGTGGGTTCGATTCCCACCCAGAATAAATATTTGTGTGACGAGCACACAAGTATTTGTTGTGTCTTGGTGTGAAAAATAATTTTAAAAAAATATCTATTGAAGTATACATATATTTACATGTATATATGTAGTTTATCAGCCACCTGCATACCATACCACAAGCTTTCTTGACGTTTAGTTTGGGATCAGATGGCCGTGTGTGGAAATGTCCCGAGATATTTATTTATTTATTAGATATTGCAAGAATTGCTCAGGAAGCTTCAAGTAGAGCATGTGATTTGGTCAAGCGACAGAACGGCCGACTATTTTAAAGTGGTGTTCCCCGTGCCCGCGGGGGACCGATGCGAGACTATGTTGCACTGCCTCACTCAACTCGGTATTGGGGTGTGTTGCAAATCTATTGTCAGGTATGTATACTACATATAAACGCATACTTATGTATGTCTGTGCGACTGTATTACATGAGTACACAATCAATTTTTACCATATGCAGTGGTAAAGTCTTCATCAATTACAAATAATTATATTATTATTTTATAGGCAATAGGTCAATAGTTACTGAATATCTTATTGTATTTTTCTCAGCGTGGTACCCTGCAATGTGGTCCACTCGGCTCTCGATAACGAACTCTTTGACGATGAAACGTTACTGTAAGTAAACTATGAATGATTAACAAAAATATAAAAGTGAACAAAATAGATATATGTATATATGTAGGTATAGAGGAAAATCTACATTTGAGATGCTTCTGAGTAATTTAAATTTCAGACTACTTTAGAGAATTCTGTATCTTGCAGACGAAAAAATGAGGAAGCAAAGCGCTGGCGATGTTTCGTGGATTCAATTCGCTCTAAGCTGACGGTCAAACAAGTGGTGGACGGAGTGCGTGGAGGCGGGGAGCTTTCCTTCGATTATCTCACGTTGATAATTACAGCAGAGTATGTTTTTAACTTCCCACATTCGTTAAACAATGACAAGCCTGTTCCATGTGGTCCCATTAGTACTGATTTCTGCCTCCCATTTCAAGAGTTTACCGATTTGAATCTTTGTATGTACTTTTCAAAGCTCAACTGCTTATAAAATTAAATTGACTAAAGAAACAAAAATAAAGCATGCAAAAATTTAGCTTTCTCTAAACTGACGTTAATACACAATTTCGCAATATGATAATGGCCATAGTTGAAATTCTCACGACTTCCCAAAGATTAGCGAATTTTCAAAATTACGATACCTATGTTCGTTGCTCTTTATGAATGTAACTACAATTAAATCTACATTAAGAAATGGGTTCAATATACCTACGTAACAGCACGCCTGTAATCCCTGAAGAGGTATGCAGAGAGTTATAGTGCGGTTCCACGTTACACCACTTAACGTTTACATCCCGCTATGGAATAGTTGGTGAGTCTGTTTATCATACACCGGGCACATATCCAGACTCCGAGCCACTACTAGAAAAATCCAATAGTGCCCTACCGGGGATTTCAACCTTCCGATCGGCAGTCGCGCTTGCAACCAACGCTAACAACTAGCAGTACCTACGAGTACCTCTACTTATTATACCTATTATATTTCTTGTATTACCTTTCCCAGTTCACTGGCAGCTCTTGGTCTTGTGGAGAATAACGCGTCGAATATAGTAGCGGCGATGTTGGTATCGCCGCTGATGGGACCAGTGATGTCGATCTCATTTGGTACTATAATATCTGACAGGACGTTAGTGAGAAGTGGTTTCGAAAGCCTCATTATGGGCATGCTCCTGTCTCTACTGTTCGGGTTCATTTTCGGACTTATCCTCGGTACCACGGAGATGCCGTGGGGTTTTGGAGACTGGCCGACAGAGGAAATGAAATCTCGGTAAATTGTTGAGCTCTTTATCTAATTTAATACCGCGCGTGAACATTTATATAAAGGAGTTTTAAAAATAAATTGAACCATAGAGTACAAAGTTACGAATTCAAACAATTAGGTAATACTTTATTTAATACACACGAAATAGGATTATGTCAAATTAGTTTTTTATTTAACAAATTGCATTACGAGTATATGTTTGGAATATGAAAATTGACCAGGTATGACTTGATAACCCTGATAGAGTTAGATGAAATTATGAGCGTGCATTATTAAATTTTCATAAGTAAGGAAGCATTTTTAAATTAAGGATAGGTATCTTTTTCACATTATTATTACGTTATGCCGCCAGCACCCTCACGGGGTAGGCAGATGTCACCAATCGGCAATTATTTCTATCCTTACTAACCTCTAAGAAAAATACAATTCCACACAGCCACTCTACCAGCCAAAATTAAATGGGAGGGAATAACATTTTACATTATGTAAGCTCTTGTGTTCCGTTGCTACATGTTATACATACATATATAATTTTCCAGTGGTAACGTGCGTGCTCTTTGGATGGGTGTGCTGTGGGCTCTGACGTCAGGCACGGGCGTGGCTCTGGCGCTGCTACAAGGGAGCGCTGGACCTCTCATCGGTATAGCAATATCTGCGTCGCTGTTACCTCCAGTTGTGAACTGTGTACGGAAAACTATATATAAAAATGGAATAATATAATTATTAGTCATTATTTTATTACAGAGAATAAACAATTGTTTTAGCATTTCGCGTACCCTAAACTTCATTCGATTTGAAAAGCATGTACAAATTTCCAGGGTCTGTACTGGGCGTTGGCCTGTATTTGGCTACTATATCCGGGTGTAAAGATCCCTCACATCAAAGGAGAGCCATACTTCGGAAACTCCTCATACACGCCACTATACCACGATTATCTTCCTGTAGAATTTGCTGTAAATGGTAAAGTTTGTGCTACTTTTTTATATATTATCTGTTTTGTCATTTTTTTACCAACCACTTTCTACACTCTATGTCCTATTTTAGATTATTAAAACAGAAATAAGTTTCAAGGGATCCATAGCTCACAACTTGTAGATAATCGGTAGAACTAATATTAAATAAAGTTAAACATTTTAACGGAATTTAGAAATTCTAAACCTAGAACAAGGCTTTTAATAGCTGTCACTAATGATGTTGTCTTCATACCTAGCTTCCACCTTCAAGTCTGTGCAGCGAACCAAACGTACCTACATAATCATGAAATGGAATTACTTAATGAAAATGTACATTACAGGAATAGTCAGCTGCTGCCTTACAATTGTGAACGTGATCTGCATCTTCATCACGGCAATCATATTTCTGAAAATAAAGGAAGTGGCCGCCCCGTACACCTCCACTCCAGATCTAAGGAGATTTTGGGAACAAGATATCAAGGTGGCGCGCGAAGCGAACCGCGCAAACTTGCAAGAAGCTGAAGAAGAAGAACGCGCAGGGTATGGCATTAAGGTTCCTTTCAAATAGACCGGCTCGAAGTTATAGTTTCCTTCAAATGGACCGGCTCGAAAATTATAGTTATTTTCAAATAGACAGGCTTGAAAGTTATCCTTGCTTTCAAATTGATCGGCTCGACATCGAATCGTTTCTTTCAAATAGACCGGCTCGAAAGTTATAGTTCTGTTCAAATAGACCGTGTTGAAAGTTATAGTTCCTTTCAAATAGACCGGCTCGAAAGTTATAGTTTCTTTCAAATAGACCGTCTCAAAGAGCGAAGCAGACATTGATCGTATTTTGATTAGGTGAAACTTGAACATAGGTACTTCGGTAACATTTATTTTTTACATTTCAATTGATTTGTGGCGCGTGATCAAACTTCATCTTGCCACTAGGAATACTAGTTAGTACTTATCAATTAGTATTAATTAACAAGTTCTTGTAAGTTCTTCTTTTACATATTATTTGAGTTTTATTCATATATTGTTTTGCGAGAGAACTTCGCCGTATCTAGTGCGCTAATCAACTACCGTCATATCTTATATTCAGCCTGGCATACAGGCAAGCGCCACCCGATGGTTAGTGGTCACTGACTGTTGCAACACCTGACGAGTGGTCAATATGCTGCTGGCTTTGAAAGAGAACTCTCTTTGCATTTTCCTTGAGGAAGTCCTTGTCATAGACATTAGTATAAAATACTGTAAACAACCATCCACATTCAGCATCCAGTATTACTCAGATTTGTATGGCTTACATACAATTTTCATTTGTAGACTGGTTATGGAGGATCTCAGTAATACCGACATCGACGACCTCAAAGACAAACTGGAGGCGGCTGTGGAAGAAGCCGTGGACGATGAGACGTATAGGAAGGTTAAAAGAATGAGTTACCAGAGTCATAACGCCGAAGAGGTAATTTTAACTGTGCTATTACTATTACTTTATATTTACGTCAGCCTGTACAGGTTTGGCAGAAATCATTGAGGATAGAATACTTCTCTTCTTGCAGATCTCCCAAATTTCTTCTATACTGATCATTCTTTTCATACCGTGATTCGGGGATTTCTGACACCAGCACTTATAAACAACTCTGTGTAACAAATCATCTAACAAGCACATTCCTAGTAGTGTACATAATTAATTTCATAAATCTTTTATAGATAATCCGCTCAATCGGACTTCAGTCACGGACGCCTGTGTCAGTGCGATCGAGTACCATCATTTCGGGTACAGCCACGCCATACACAAGCAAGAACAAGAATGGAAAACATTCCAATGACATAGTTGCATTGGACAAACTGCTAACCTCATTACTGGGTCTTAGGGAGAGCAGGAGAGGAAGATCCTTCCGTTCGAATTTAGGCACGCCGAGGAACAGTCGGTTACCAACTTTCCAAGAACTAAACCATAACAGACGATCAGAATCATGGCCAGAAAAGATCTACGAGAACACAATAGTTCGTAATGTTCTACACGACCTAAGATCGAACGGAAAAAACTCACCAGCTGAAGAACCATTTTTAACACCCAAATAGATATTGTTATAAAACAATGAATATAGAATGAAAAGTAAATTAATGAATGAAGTTGATGATATAATGAATGTTAATATAAAACGATGAAGGTAGAATATTAAAATACCTAGTGCCGAATATCGTGCTTTTTTTTATTCAAAACCCGCACGTAAGGGCAGAGATGTTTGCCAATAAATTTGCCTACCCTTAAGTGACCTAGCAGGATGTTATAATTAAATAATAATAATTATACCAATCAAAGCTTTTAAACGAAATGAAATGAATGAACATTAAGGAAATGTACTATGTAATGATCGTAGTAATAAAACAAATGTACACAAAATAACAACGATAACAACACCATTTATTAATTCACACTACATTTTTAATGTAGATTCTATGTACAGTAAGTCACAGAATATATAATATAAATAATACCTACTTATTTAAAATAAGCACTTTTACTACATTTATCTCACTTATTTTATCTCGCTAAGATTATCAATTCTACGATTTTTTTAATCACAGCAACACTTTTTTTCAGTGAGGAGTTGGAAATTTAACATTTATCTACATATAAACGAATGATAATCACATTGAAAATTGTTTAAAATTTAACAAACATTTATTATATTAAACTATAACGTGTTTCATAGTGTTTGACTCTAATTAAATTAAACGCGTACGATATTAAATAATTAAATATCTACATAAATATATACGACGCAGGTCTTCTCACGCAAGGCTTGTAAATAGACAACAAAGATATCAATACATATATAAAAGATATCAATACGTATGTACATAGTTAAACATTATTAGGAAAAGATACTATGCTTATTACACATTGGTCCATTCTTTTGTAAAATTAAGCTATATTTACGTCTTGTGTTTCAATTATTTAATAAACTCATATAGACAATAATATCTGTATGTATGTCACATAAAAGTTTGATATATATTTAAATTCTTAATTGAATAAAACAAAAAATCCTTTTGAAGTATGAAAAAACAACTGATTGTTTTATTATTTAATGTCCAATATGTATCTTATCTACCCCCATCTATTGTGTAAGGCAACATTCTTCAGCTTAAGTTTACACTTTTGTTACATGGCAACAATGTATTACTATATTCTGATAAGTATAGGCATAGTACATATAATTTCATGCATGCTACACTAAGTTCCATTACATTGTATACAATCGGTAACCTTGACCACTGTTACTATATCAGCATCAAAAACCCTGTATGTCATGTGCACTATATTGATATAAATTACATTAAGGTAGAGAATGCCACTAGGCATTAGGACCACCTCTTACACAATCTACCTACTATTCAGGGGTACAATAAAATGTAAATAACTAAATGTATATTATCATAATATATTTTTAATAACAATTTTATTAAACAATGTCGATGATTTTACATACCTACAAAACTTTAATTACCTATGTATTTTCCACACTAGATATACTTTTTGATGATTTGTTATGTTTCACTTGTGAGGTATATACGTCATAGCCTAAGGAAATTGTATTATCGTACAGTACTCGGTACCTTGTGGGCAGAAAATAGAAATTTATAACTTGGGCAGGTGGCCACACCACCCACTCAGCCCTATACAATGTAACAAACTTATCTCTTACTTCTTCCTTAAAATTGTCCAATGGATTCTCCTCTAACAATGCTAAACTACCAAAAAAAGTTATAATCATAATAGGTGAAAATAATAATTGATCTAGCAAAAGTTTCTTAATTACCATATATACAGTTTTTCCTACTATAAATCTATCCAACACTTTGTACCAGTGGTGACACAACACCCCCAATGCCACTCCAGAGAAAGCCATGTGCATTGTTCTCTTTGGATCATACTTTTGCTGGTCCTCAGTGTAGATCTCATAGGTTTGTTCGATCACATCACCTACAGATGACAAACTTATGGATATTGATATGTTTGTGTACAGTAAATATTTATCACTAAAAGCCACCTTCACGGCTCTCTTCAGATGGGACACTGGACCTGATGTACGAACATTGCTTGCTAGTTTTCGCCAAGTTACGCCAAGTGCTTGCATTTTCTACATCTGAAATTAAAAGAAACATACATTTCAAATGCAATGTCAAAATATATGAGCTGTGTTTATTTTTCATTTAAATGCATCAATTAAAGACTATAGCTTTGGAAAAATATTTATTTATTCATTTAAATACACATAACAAGTCTTTGTTCTTGATGATAAAATAAAATAAAAATGTTAAAATATATAAGCCAAATTTACTTCAAATTTTTTCAACTTCTCTGCGACCTGTCTGATGTTTTATATGGGATGTGTAAATATCATAGCCTAGTGATATTATGTTATCATATACAACTCTGTATTTTGTTGGCAAAAAATAGAAGTTTATAATTTGTGCTGGCGGCCACACAATCCATTCCGCTTTGTATAAAATCCAAAATTTTTCTTGAACTTCTTCATTAAAGTTTTGAAGTGGACTTTCCTCAAATATAGTGACTGTAGCAAAGAACGATAGAATCACAATAGGAGAGCATATAAACTGATCTAAGAGTAGTTTTTTTAAAACCATATGAAAGGTCCGGCCGATTGCTATTCTGTCCAAAATGTTGTACCAATTGTGGCATATGATACCAGCAATACACCCAGAAAAAGCCATGTGAGCTGTCCGACGAGTCTCTATGCTATTAATATCTCTAACATGCCACTCATAACATTGCTCTACAATATCTCCAATAGTAGAAATCCCTGCAGATAGCAAAACATTGGTGTAAAATAAATACTTGGGACTGAAAGCAATATGAATAGATGTTTTATAAACGGAGTAACTTTTCAATAATAGTCTGCGAATTATCATGTCAGGCAAATTTATACCTACCTAGAAAAAAGAAATTAAAATTATAAAAGTAATTTACAACAATGTTACAATGTCTACTATAAATATAACATCAAACCATTTCTCTGCACTGAGTTTATATTTCGAGCAGATTTTTTTTGTAGGTAATTATTATGGCTATATTTAATTAAGACATGAATTACACAATAAAAATACTTACTTCAAGGTTATAGCTTTATTTTTAATCAAATATTTTCTCTAAGATAAATATGAAAAAAGGTCTGTTTTTTTTTAAATAAATCTGTCATATTTACAAAAAAGCACTTACATATTACGATTACACGAGTAGTCGAAGCTAGCTTGAATTTTAAATATTATGAGATATTTTTCTACGTACTTATATATGATTCGGTAACTGAATATCTGTAGTATAAAGTTAATTACGACGCAAAAGCGTACATTTTGGCAATATAACACGATATTCAGCTAACCTATAAAATATATCATTGTTATCATTTTTGATATAATTTTGGCTGGTTGTACCCTGCCATCGTTTTGACAGTGACAGAGAGCAGCTGATTGCTACCACCGACAATACCTGATTAGTTTTCAAAAATTAAAATTTATTTTTCATCTATTGTTATAGCCTTACTGCATATGCCGTTTATACTGTCAGTGAAATATAATCTTTATTTATACGTATAAGGCCTTAATAAAATTAATCAGCATCGATTTCGGATTAGTTGGATGGTTATGAACACTAATGACTCTATCTGCTTAGGCATAGGCACAGCACAGTGCAAGCACGACGGCCCTGCGATCCACTAATCCACAACCTGTATGCCGAGAGTGTCGATTATAAGCATAATTCCTCAGGACTTCAGTAGAAGCCAATGTCCATCTCCTTAGAAAGACTTGGACTATTTAAGAGCTGCATAGGTATTTATCTAAGCCTTTGCTTAGGTTTGTTAGAATTTGCTATTGTGATTCCAAGTATCTGGGACATGGAAATAAAGTAATGTGTTACGTTACGTAAAATAACAGAAATTATTCTGTGTATATATCAGTAGTTCAGTACCAAATTTCACTTGTATCACAAGTGAATTCTGCGCACAATTTTTTATATTTTATTACATTTCAGGTACTGTGCAAGTGTCAGATGCTGAACGGATTTAAAAAATCTGAGAGTATCTATGACATCAAACAAGCGAAAACATTTAACAATCTTGGTTGGTCTTGGTTGCATTTTAGTTAAGAGATACATGAAGATTTCGTAACGAAGTTGGTTAACTATATTATATTGTTAAATGAAGACATTAAGGTGTATGTAGAAGGTGTACATCTATTAATACCATTGTCTAATACTGCAATTACTCAATAATGGCTGGTTCGTAACATTCGTATTTTAAAACTTTTTGCTGATTATATGTAGATAGAGAGATTGCTATTACTTTATTTCTATGAGATATATCATTATTATCTTAAATATTCGTAACGCTGCAAAGAAAATATCATGTAAGCAAAGATGACTACAAATTCTGTAATACAAATCTGCACTTGGTAATAGTTGATTATACGTTCTTATACCATTAAAACTAATTCTAATGGTACATAATAATCACTATTCCTTTAAATTGTTTGTTCATTTGACATGTATGCCTATACTTAAAGCAATTATCTGATGTTTATTAACAATTGGTTTTTTTTCAGACAAACTCATGCTTGACCGACATGCCATGAAAAACCGCGCAACAGCGCACCTTCGGATATACGTTGGTGGCTTACCGGACAATGCCACTGTTGAACAGATGTTTGATCACTTCATCCTGTATGGACAAATTAATGGGATTGTAATAAATAGAATATTTGGATTTGTGCAGTTTGAAAATGAGTCAAGTGTTCAGGAAGCTATTGCAAAAGCTGATGGCAGTATGTTTCACGGGAAACAAATATCAGTGAGACCAGCTCAAACACAGAATGATAAATCAAGGTATCAAACTTTGGTCATAAGGTCTTCTCCTTTGAGGCAGTGCCACAGACATCAACTCCATTTTTGTGCTCCAGAAACGTGGTATTCGTGCTATCTATATGATGGGTCCAAGGGAGTCACTACGAACCACATTTAAAGACATGAATATACACTATCCTCACAATATATTTATGAGAACCTAATGTATGTTCACAAAAACTTCAGTAAATTTAAGAAGAATAGTGATCTCCATCAATTAAATTT
>DWDW01000491.1:0-14635 GCA_018245635.1 Mimoniades versicolor eupheme | reverse complement strand
TGGAGAATAGCAAAAAATTTGAAATATAATATACAGTGGTAGGTGCAACAAATCATATAACAATAGAAAGGACTAATAATAATTGGAATATTGATTTAAATAAATTTTACAATACCATTCGTCTAATTAGCACAACACAAACTTAGTCGTAGCGACTTTGGCATCAGATGTCCGTGTGTCATAACCCAAGATATAAAAAAAGAAATGACAAACTATATAGTTTTACTTTTAATTTTGAATCGCATAGAATTATACATTATGGATTTAATGGATTTAATGTGTACTGCAGATTAAAGAGCACGATTATTTTATGCCGCGGTGGCACTCAGCGCCGTGCCCTGGGTTAAAATAAAAAGGCTTTCAAGTAATATTTTAACTTTAATTATATCATTCGCGTTACAGTATCTACATTTCCGACAAATGTTTACAATCCGAGTTTATGCAATTCGTATTTCACTGATCGACCTTTTGAAAATTATTCGTTTATTTACGTATTCGACATCGATGTTCATTCTTAGTATTTACTTACAAATAAAGGATAAATTAATGTTTTCAATAACAATGTCAATTCTATCATGTTTTGAATATTTATATGACTCGTAATGATATGCTTTTGCTACCAATTTTCTCTGAAACATTAAAAAAAATTGATTATCTACCGTTAAAAATTCCTCGTCTGCTCATGGAAGTTCCACCAGTAGCATCTTAGCTTGAAAAGTCGATCGAGGAAATGAAAATATAAAAAAAAGTCGATTTAGATTCTGTATAAATGTGTACTTCGATATCTACTTCCACACTGCAATACTTCCATAAAACATTCTTTCCAAATCATAAATAGACGTCTATTTTATATGTAAACACTAGAATATTATTGTATAACTTTCCTTAACATTCAGAAATTCCGCTATTTTGCTTTGTACTACTGTGTTATTGTACGATGTTATTATTAAAGTTGTTTGCAACACAAATATTATCTAACATCCTCTTGCGTGTAATAATATTGACTTTGAAAATTCGTTTCGTTATAGTCCGAGCTTGACCTGGCGTGACATTCAACACCTGACAGTACTGACGTCGAAGAGAAATTCCCTGTACGACGCTAAGGTGAGTTATTTGTGAGAAGTAGTTCGACATGTTTATGAGACTTACGACCTTACGGAGATTATAATCACAATACTAGTAATATTGAATTATTCATTGTATATCTCAAGTACGTTTTTAAGGACTGAAATATTAGCGTATATTTAGCAACTGCAGGTGAAGAAAGGTACATAACTTTTATAAGAGTAGTCATTCACATTCCAGGCATGCTGTCGAGTTTGTTCTTTGACACGCGACATTAATAGCAACACTTGTACTGTGGAGGCTTTCTGTATTACGATCTATTGCTTAGATTTGACTTGAGCATTGTCTACGAAAAGTTAAATCGACTATTACTGTAATATAATCAGCGTCTGGTTGAAATCGTTTACAAATGGTTAATTTCGCTACTATTTTGATAACATTTTAAATAATGGATGAATTGGTTTACACAATTTAAATAAAATATTGTTTAGAATACAATTACGTACAAATAAATTATAAAAAATAACATGAATTCAATCATTTCATTTGCTATGACAGCACACAATAAATTGATGCGTTTTTGTTTAATTTGAGTTCCGTTTGTGTTCGTTCAGGGTCGTTTTCACTGGACAATGAACGGCGTGGGCTTGGAGTTCAACCACTTGTTCGGCTTCGGGGTGCTGGACGCGGGCGCCATGACCGCGCTCGCCGCCAGCTGGCGGACGGTGCCGCCGCGCTACCACTGTGAAGCCGGCTCTGTGAGCTCGCACACGTAAGCGCTAATTTTATTTATAACCCGCAGGAATTAATTAGGCACCTTCCTACGATGACGTAATTGTCACGTACTGAAAATGACACCGCGAAGGCGGAGCACTCAAGTTGCGGGGATTGCTATAAACTGATAATGACAATCTATATTTTCTTATATGCACAAACGAAAGACTTCTAAAGACTCAAGAGTTGTATACATATCTCTCTGATGTATACACATCTCAATGACGTATATACGTCTCACTGATGTATTCACACTACTGAATTAAACTTACAAGCGTTGAACGGCATGGTAACGTATGATCAAAAATACTTAGCCTTAAACTTATTATAGAAATAATTATAAATATGTCATATTGTTAGTCTTGTCGATCATCCTAAGAAATAAATATATAGGCTGCTAATATATAGGCTGCTATATATTGTGCATCTTGTTTCAGCGAAATCCCGTCAGATGGCAGCATCACCCTGCAGATCGAAACGGCCGCGTGCGCGGGCACGCCGAGCGAGGTGCGCTACTTGGAACACGTTCAAGCCGTCGTAAGCGCGAACTCCACCCGGAGAGGAGACCTCGAGCTGTTCCTCACCAGTCCAATGGGCACCAGGTCAGTTGGTTAGCTAACTACTGTATTGGTCATGTGGTTTCTCTGTTCCTCAAGGTATTATTTTCATTAGCAGTAGGCATGCGTTTGGCTATAATCGTTATAGTGGTATTGCCGTGATGGACTGGAGAAAATGTAGTTGACATTGCAAATGACATATCTCGGCACTACTCAATCCTATATTACTCCTAATTACATCCTATATTACTTCTATAAATCTAAAATTATACCACCCTAAAGACTCATAAATAATTTCCTAATAAGACTTAAAACGGAACACGGAAGAATTATGACAGATAAACTGACAGATTGTTTTGGTAGGCACATTTTACGAGTAGGTACTAGGTGAAAGGCACCATTGCACTATTTCATGGATGGTTCGGTAAATACCGAAATTAAATGGATGTAAATTCTTCTATTTAATTTATAGATATTATGGTATGAAGTTCTACTTGGTTTGTAAATGGTTTGGTGTTCACTCACATTTAGTTTGTAGATGGTTTGGTGTTTACTTTAATTTGTTTAGTGTTTACGTTTGATTTATAGGTGGTATAGTATTAACTTACATTTGGTTTAAAGATGGTTTGGTATTAACTTCCATTTGTTTTATAGATGGTATGGTATATCCCAAGACGTGAGAGCACAACTTGATTACTATGCTCTAATCAAAATAACACGTTCCGCTATATTTCTTAGCTCAGAGAGCAATCAGTGTATCCAATAGCCAATTAGCCTTGATAGTTAACCTAGGCTTTCCTGACCTTAATAAATATGTTAATAGTTTGCTTCACAGTAGCTATGTAGATTATAAATTTATTATTATAATCCAATGACCTTTCGTGGCTCCTGAAAAAGGTATTTTGTAATAAAACTTGCTTTAATTTATTGTTAGTACTGATCGAAATGAAGTCGTAATTAATTAAATTTTGACTGGATTCTTAAGTCAAATAGTTATACGTAACTTCACGCCTGTAATCCCCGAAGGGGTAGGCAGAGGAATGCAGAACACTCTCAGGTTTCACGGGTTACGTTTACGCCCCGCTATGGAATAGGTGGTGAGCCTATTGCCATGCTTCGGGCACATATCCAGACTCTGAACCACTAATAGAAAATCTAAATTAGAATTTTTTTAGTAGTGTTCGGACCCGGGAATCTAACCAGGGACCTCCCGATCGGCAGTCGCACTTGCAACCAACACGACCAACGAGGCAGTTATACCTTTAGAAATATTTGTAAATATATATTATTCTTACAATAAATGTATTATAAAGCATAGTGACATAGTGTGAAAGCACAGTCATGAACCCGCGCAACTTAGTATCCTCCAGCATGTTCTCTGAAATGGGTGAAATCTTTCAACCTCTTTTTAGTCTTCATAGCAGATTATGCCCTTAACCCTTCGCATTCTATGGGGAAACACGTTTCCACAATAATAAAAGTGTTGATGATGATGATTATTATTATTCCAGATCTATGATTTTGAGCAGACGAGCCAATGACGATGACAGCCGCGACGGATTCACGAAGTGGCCGTTCATGACCACGCACACTTGGGGCGAGTACCCGAAGGGAACTTGGACCTTAGAGGTAAACGCGTAAAGCCGAAATTTAAACACCAGGAAATCTACTTACAATTTTATATTGTTGTACTTATGTTTAATTACAAATAAACTTTAACAGCAAATACGTTTCGTCAGTGATTAAATTGATTCTATCAAAAAGCGTAAAGAGAGCTCTCCTTTATATCCGGCTAATCTTTGGGTGTAGCAAAAAAAATATGGTCCAATTTATACAAAAACAATCTAAATTAAATTACTTAGTTCTATATACTACATGACGATCTGCGAAAAGCTGCAGGCGAAAGCTGGATGCGTCGAGCCGAAGACGGGGGGCGATGACGTTTGGGGGACGCCTATGTCCAGCGGTGGCGTGAGATAAGACGATGTGGATATAGTAGAGCGATGTCGGCAGGCGCGCTTCAACGGCGGCGCGGGCCCGAGCGCGGCGGCGGGCTGGCTGCGCGGGTGGTCGCTGGTGCTGCACGGCACGCGCGCGCCGCCCTACGCGCAGCTGCAGCCGCAGGACCCGCACTCCAAGCTCGCCGTCGTCAAGAAGGCGCACGAAGACAACGCCCTCGACTAGGAGAACCGCACGACACTCACGCAATCGACGGTCCAAAAACGAGAGGATCTAATCTCGCTACAGATTATTAGTTCTGGTGTAGAGCAGAGCGTATGCGTGAAATCTGTTTCAAATTTATTCGTGACCTCTTACACTAGACTTATTTTATTCACGTAGTTTATTCACCAAAGTATTGGTCGTCACGTCGTAAAGTTTTACTATTAACTCACTTAGTAAAGTTTTTACTTTTACCTAGGTAAAGTTTTATTTAGTTAAACGTAAAATTTCATTGTCATAGTATCCGATGCATGATAGTGACTCTAGCGATATGACAGCAAATGATTGTTTTATGAATACGTATATATAATAATAGGAACTTACTGGATGCTATTACATATTTTTTAAACAACACTAACTTGCATAGAGGTCACTCGATGTAGTCACGGAATGCCACAACTCCCTACGTTGGGATATATAAGGAAATTGGTAGATTATTCCTCTGCAAATCTGTGAGGACCTATGAAACCGGGAGCCTGCAGCAGGGCTGCAGTGAACTGCTATTTTAATGCTGACAGGACATTACCCGTGTGTAAATTACACAACACAATTATTTCATATTAACTAAAATCAGTGGTTTTCATTTATTATGTTTATATTTTATTTACAAAATAAAAAAAATATTTTCCTAAATCGGTTTGTGGCATTTTTCCTCATATTTTTATTTTAAGTCTGTCATAGATCCTCTCGTTTCTTGATTGTAAAACGGCAGACATTCTGTAATTTTAAAACGATAGTCCTTGAATAATTATGGTTATTTATTATCACACGCATACAATATAATATACCTCAATTGATTAATTACCGTAACATAATTAATTTGATTATCTAAAATAATTAATGTTTGGAGTACCTAATCGGAATTCTCATTTATTTAACATCGATTGTATAATTTCATATCTTGCGTTTTACATGTTTTGTTTATCAAGAAATTGACTTCATTGGAGTGGTTATAAAGTCCTTTTACGAAAACCGTACATGACATTTGTATATCTCTTTTTCAAATCCAGCTCAAAAAGAGATAAAACGAACATTGTGTACGACTTTTACATTTTCTTTATATGATTGTAATGTAATTTACATTGAAATCAGTAAACATATTCATTAAAAAAATTAACTTTCTGAATTCGTATAGTCGTTATAAACATTCATAGTTATATAATTTTATATATGTGTTTAATGCAAATAACAAATATAATAGTATGTAATTCACAAAAAAATCATAAAATAATATTATGCTTTATTAATTACCACAAAAAACGCGAAATATATTTAAAAAATATAGGAAAGACAATTTTAGTATCATCAGATAAATATATGTAGGTATTCACTTAATTTTTTTTCAATCTGTTATGTGAATTCTATTATATATTTTTAACAAATCAAATTCTTTAAATTTTTATACGCGTGGTAAACGATAATTTCATAAATGAAAAATGAAAAAAAATAAAAAAATATAATGAACCTTATTTTAAATGCTACTTATAAATATCTATTTTTGTTTTAATATAAATGTTTATTTAATACTATGTGCTTAATTGCTGGTAACAAATAGCGTACACAATGCCAAATGGCATTTTGTATCAGTCGATGCGTAGCGATGGATCGTTTTTTTATAGAAATTGGCCATTAAAATTGAAATATTTCTTGTAATTATAGTCCTTCACCTTTAAGAAATAGAAGAAATTGCATATGATTTTATCAGGCGACATATCAAATATGGAATTTGCAGAAATTAGTAATATTTCATGAATAATATCTATATTTTATATAAATACGTTGTAAAATGAACAAGATTTCGTATAGAAGCGTAATATTAAAATTTCCATCTGTTTTGTGACATATATTGTTAAAATTGAAAAATTACATATATGTACATTAAAAATAATTTTAATGATCATCTATGTTGCCTGTAGTGAATGCTAGAACAAAATGTATACATGTTAATTCATTTTCCTTTTATTTATTTATATCAAATGAACTTATTTGACCCAGCTAAATAAAGTTCATTTGAACAATGAATTTTCTTGGTGCATTCGTCATTAAATGAGATACGATACATATATATGTACGTAAGTACCTCGAAAATATATTCTGAATATGGAGATATAAAAAAAACACTAGAATATTTATTTTTACATACCTACATAATATGCCATTTAATACTTTGTGGCCCAGCGAGTCCAAGTAACCGACATAACTACATATGTATTTTCTAAACGACAAGAAATATTCAAAAACCCATAAAGACCCAAGACGTTTTTCTATTTAATCATTTATTGGTTTATGAAGCTTAGTTTGAATAAACACGAATAAATCGCAAGAACAGGTGATGATTTAATGAAAATAACTTTGTAAATTGGAAAATAAAATTAAAATATGAATAAAGGCACTGTTTTTGCATACAGTTCGTGTTAATGCGAACTGACCTTCGATACTCGAACTTTTGGGCCCTCAGTCATCAAAAGGGCTCATTACAGACTAGGTTACTCGTAGTTCTTAAGAGCATAAATTCATATAAATGAGAAATCTATAAATGTATTACTATTATAGAAAAATATAATGTGATTTGGTGTTGTATTTGAATTAAACGACGTTTTTATGATATGGAATCCTTTCCCTTTTAAAATTTTGAATTTTAATATTTTAACATTGCGCCTGTGATCCCTGAAATGCTAGGCAGATATGAGTGTAGTACACTTCCACGGTACACGGTCACGTTTGCGCTCCACTGTGAAGTACGGGATGAGCCTATTGCCATACACCGGGCACAAATCCAGACTTCGAGCCACTATTATAACTACTGTATTGCTACAAGTTACTATTGTAACTGGAAATTCTAGTTTAAAAAATCCAGTAGTACCCAACCTGGGAATTGAACCAAGGACCTGCCGATCAGCAGAGGAAATCAAACAATATAAATAATTCATAATATGTAATGGCTGTGTGGCGCGGAGCATTAATTAGTGGTGGTTTAATTGAACAATTGAAGCGATTCTTTGATTAAAATAGTATCTAACTAATTTACCAGAGAAGAATTGCATCAGCTACCATTTTGTAATTAAACTGCGTCAAGGAACAAGACAAGTGTCAAAAAATCCAAAATGGCGGCTATTGATTATACTAGTAGGTATATGTACCGGTTATTCTCGTGTGTGTTCTTGGTTGGATGGCCCGACCAGTATCGGACCATCTCAAAAAAAACACGTATTTTCGCATTATTTTCACGTAATCATTGGTACCAACAATTTTATTATTTCATCCAGTATTGCTCCTTTGTTTATAATCTAAAATTGACACTAGTACCTATATTAGAAATAAGAATAAGAAACAGCTTTAAAAAACTTTTATTTCACCTAAGAGTATAACAGAGTGGCAGTTCATTTTACAATAGACTTGAAACAGAAGTCTTGACCATAGACTACTTAGCTACAGAGGTGACATAGAACTAGATTTTAATATTATCTATATTTTAATTCATTATCGCACTCGCGTATATAATTGTAATCGTTTTCTCATGCATTATATTGTTCTATTTGGAATTGGAAATTAGTTTCTCGTAAGGTAACGTACAATGAAGTTAAAATTATACTTAATTTAATGACATTTTTAGTTACTTATATCTAGTCCTATTAGGAGATAGACCATAATTAGTAATTATTCTCAACAGACAGATAACTTACAGCTCATTTCATATATATACATATTTAAAATATCGGGATAGAAATGTATGTATATGGAAAAATTTCTCGTACCGGGTAATATCATACAAAATCTTATAACTATAATTTGGACAGTATTTACAAAATGGTACTACGGGTAGCCTTGTTACAGTGAAATTAATAAAAATTAATAATAATAATAAATCTGGTCACATTTTTCAGGTAGTTGTGCAAGTCGTTTTCTAACCATTTGGGAATTGGATCGTTTGTATGATTCGATTGCAGAGGAATTTTCTTTAATATAAATTGGTGATACTTCAACAGTGGTCAATGATTTGAAAATGTTATTTTTACCTCAAAAAATTTCTAAAAGTAAAAAAAAATGCAAACCCATCAGAAATTATCCAATTATTTATAATAATTTAATAAAAGTTAGTCATTGTGAAATATATTATGAAAAAATGAGTTTTGAATATACCTGTTGAAAATTTGTTTAAAAAAATACCGTCAATTGACGCTTTTTACATGTTACAAAAAATATTTCTGCGAAATAATTTATAAAAGAGTGCGCATAAATTATTTCAATAATAATTATTAATCATATAAAATAATAATTATTATGGAAGAGAAAGCTTGTTCTATGGTAACCAGATAGATGATTAATTACTTACATATATAAATTTATAAATATACACTGACATGTTCATATTACACCCAGACGCGAATCTACAACCCAGCTCAGCCGCTAATTCCACTAAACAATGGGCCAGTTAATAACAATACTTCACTTTGTCTTACATAATATGTCTACTTGGTCCGACATAAACATATTTTATGTTAAACTGTGAAAATTTTCACACACGTTTACATATGTTATTCATAATGAAAAAGGACGTAATATAATTAATTGTTCGATATTATTATAACGACAAGTCTCTTACGGTGCAGGCAGAGAGCTTTGAGAACAAAATATCTCTATCCTCACAAATCTGACGTGCTTCTCCTACACTCATCAGTATCGGAGACATACGATACCTAATATTAAATATTAAAGTTACGTAAAATATTACCAAGGCAATTTACAGAGGCACCTTAATCAAAGGTATGAATGAAAAGTATCGCTAGACAAATTCGTTACAAATAATAATTAAGTACATTGTTTATACATAAATAAATTACTAATTTTTACACTCGCACTAGCACGAACACCCCGTTACTTATGTTGGTATGCACGTCTTTATCCAAGTCCGTAGCCGCGAAGGCTGGTCGCGCGCGGAGCGCTACACGGCCGCGTCGGCGCGCGCGGCCGCCCGCTGCGGCCCGGCCGCGCCGCGCGCCGCCGTCCCGTTGAGCCCATTGCTGTGCTCACGGGAGCTTAACTGTCAGAGGTCTGCAAACGAACGCGGATTTGTGTTAGTCGAACCCGACGAAGAAGCAGTTTAGTTTCTGTCAAACTTATCGTCATTAACACAGGCCGAATTAAAAATTGATTGCTACGACATTATTGTAACAGTAATAATATCTAAACATGTGGTCACAAACAGCCATGTGTGCTTGGCTAAGAAAATGTTATACAATGATTACTACAAAAGAGAAATATGAAAAATTATTATCAAACTACTTTCATCTTTTTTATTACGTCACAGAATGAAAAGAACACGAAGCCACGGGGGCTCAGCGGAGTTTGGCAGACACACTATTTAGTGTTCAATGGTGGAATGATGAAGAGGTCGGTGATGATCATGTGATCGACACTTACCCATAGTTTCCTGCTGTAACTCCAGCTTGTATGCAGGGTTGTCATAGGGTGGCAGCGAGGAGTCCCGCGGAGCGGATGGCACAGCTGATATAATATATATAGTTTCGTATAGAAAATATGTATGTATTCAACATAAATAATAAATAAAAATTTTTGGACATATGCGCACACGGTCATTTAATCTGAACCTAGATAAAGCATACATATAAATACCATTGGGAGAAAACCAACCCCACGACCTTCAGCTCCTCAAATAGGTTCGCTGTTTACTGGACTAACGCAGCGGCCCAGTGTAAATGAACAATGAATACTTGTAAGTAGTATAATACAGACGCGTGATGGGCACGGAGCGCGGGCGGTGGCGGCGCACCACCACCAGCAGCAGCAGCACGGCCGTGAGCGCGGCCAGCGCCGCCACCACGCCCACCACCACCAGCGCGCCGTAGTAGTCGCCGCGCGGCGCGCCGCGGCTGCCCGCCGCCGACGACGCCTCCACCACGTCTGGAACGTAACGCGCGGTAAGCAGGAAGCGCGGCGTACTCTCTGGCTGCCACTGGCCACAACGCGTTTAATTTCAATCTCAGCTGATGTTAAGCGAAATGTATCATTATCATCAGTATCGAAGTAAGTTCACGTTTAACTACAATCTCAGCTGATCTTAAGCGAGATGTTGCATTATTATTGCTTCCTGTCGAACCTTATGAGTCCTCATAAATATTTTCTAAAAATAAGAACATAAGGATGTTACTAAAATTTATACCTTGTCGAATAAGTGAACGATAAAGAAGACCATGTCTATGGTGATTATGAAATAATATGAAACGAATACAGGAAATTTACTAGCGACAACCGATTCAATTAAAAATCGTTGTTTAGTGTTTACTTCAGTATATGTTACGTAGGTTATAGGTTAAAATGTGACATACTGTCGATTGGCTCCGGAGAGTCCTGGGACTTTGTATGTATCTCAAGCACGTTGCTCGTCTTGATTTTGCCGTTGGTGAGGAACAGCTCTAACCACACGCGGCATCTGCAATTTGGCAATAAGCAGGATGACATTACTATACAACATTGATATACATAATTTTAGTAATCTGATGAAAACACAAATATATATACATACATAACAATAAAACTATTTTAATATGCATCGAATCTAAATTCACATTACATTTATTCATAATTGGTTCATTACAACACTTTTTTCACGTCAAAATGAAACTACCACCGCTCCTGAAAATGCCTTGCTATGGAGAAGAAGCGACGAAAGAAACTCCATAGGTATGCTACTGCATCTTTTAAAATAAGCAGTTTTAAAATAATCGTTTAATGCATACAGTGAAAAAATCAACTAGATCAAATTTTACAAAGGGCCATATCAATATAATACATTATAAAAATATTAAATGCTTTGGCCGCTGGCGGTAACAGCAAGGACGGAGCGAAAAGTTGTGCTCTGAGATCCACAAAGAGTATGCAGAAAAGCCCATTAGAAGAGAACTATGTCCAGCATTGGACTAAGCCAAATATCAAGATGTGAGCAAATTGTACAGATTTTAATTATTACTAACTAGTAATTCCAGGTGAAAATAAAATTATCACTCACTTGGAATTCGCTTCGAGTCCACTTAAAGTGATGGCTGGCGGGGAATCCCTGGCAGCGAGTCGGAAGGCATCGTGCTCCTTCCTGGACTCGCCACAAGTGTGAGCCGCGCGGTACACCCTCACCCAGCGCTCGGTCGGCGACGGAACTCCGCGCCACGACAGCTCCGCCGCTTCGGAGCCTACTGACCGTGCTTCCACTACCACCGACCAATTGTACGGATCTGGAAATTACATCAGGCTTGAGTAGACAAGTATAGGACAGATTTATAATATGGCATATTCTGATTAAATATGTACCAGATTGTTTGTTATTTCGGCATGGTCGACTAGAGAGAGTGGGGTTGGAATGGATTTCCAATCTATTCGAATGTTCCATTACTTTACTGTGATTTTATTGTTATAATTATACAATAAAAATAAACGACAATATTCTTTTTTTATTTGGTTTCCTTCCTTACCTTTGTACGGTGATGTGGTAAACTCAATCCTGGTGGGATCCAGCAGCTCAGTGGTTGCTCGCGGTGGAGGAATCAAGACGAGAGATGCTTCGTATCGACTCCCTGGTCGCAGCTCCTGTAGCTCGGCGGTCGATCGGCTGTGGTGGAGCAGCTCTGTCATACTGTAGATTGGAGTACCCATTGGCCGATATCTGAAAGAATGATATGAATAAAGCATGAAATCCACCTTGATTATACATATATAGACTAATTTATTTGAGGTAAAACGTAACATATACAAACATTTCTCGATCCGTCTCTTTTTTTATAAATTTATTTAATTTTTTCAAAAAAGACAGACGGCTTACTTGCTTGTAGTGATCACGATGACCTTTGAGAATATCCAACACCAAAACAGTTGCGAATGGGTTGATGGAATTAAAACCCCATGTCATAATGTTCCAAGAACATCTCAGACAAAAGTTTGTTTCGCAACTTGCATGTGATCGATCACATGATCCTACATAATCATGAACAACTTTTATATCATAAGTATTAGACACAAAATCCCCTACAGTACAGCATAAATATTCTACAAATTTTTACTACCATCTTTTCATTTTTCAATATTACTGTACCAAAATCTCGTCTTATCATCCTTATCATCAACCTATCTCAGGCCACTGCAGGACATAGGCCACCCCCACAGAACTCCATCGCGCCCTGTCCTCGGCTTGCCGCATCCAGCTTCTGCCTGCAGCCTTTCTCGTCTATTTATATAGTGTATATATAATTCATTGCAGTAAAAGTGTGCCAGAAGAAAATGCGAAGCTTCGTAACAACTCACCTGACCTGTATCCCGTCTATAAATTGCAATTCCTCTTCCGTGAAGTGTCTCCAACTGACGTGAGCGGTGGTGTCATTAACGTCCACTACCGTCAATTTACTGTCGATTTCTCTACGTTTTTCTTCAGCTTGCGGAAGCTGTGATCGCAATTATTTATTTTGATTAAAAATAACACAGCGGAATGTCTGCAAGTTGTTTCTTAGGGTTATACTTACGTACATAGCAATGTTTTTTGTTGATTTTTTATAATAGGCAAAAAGCCTTGCTTTCTCCTAATGCAGCCTTAGATGCTTGTACATACACATTATTTTATCATCAAGACAGGTCCCTTAAAAGGTACGAGTAGTGTAGGGCACGATTGATGGCAAGCGTGAATGCCGATCGAAAAGTTCTTGGATCAATTCACGCGTTTGGTACTATAGATTTTCTAATTTAGAAATTTCGGTAAAAATCTCGAGTAGCCGCTCGGAGTCTGGATTCGTATTAAATGTATCACATATGCTCACAGCCTATTCCATGGCGAGACGTAAATATATATGGTGGACGTGGTAGTATACTGCACTTCTGTACCTACCTCTTCTTAGATTACAAGTGTGACGTTAAGTTAATAATATTTTCTACGTACAGTGTACAAAATATATGTTACTGTGAATACTACTTACCGTCGGCAAGTCTTGGGTTCGTATAGAATATACATCACTTTCAGGCTCCACAGGTAAGTTATGAAGAAATAATTTTCCACGGATCTTGTACGTTGTTGATGGTTTCAGACCAGTCAGTCGAAACTCTAAACGGGGAGTTGTGAGGACTTCGTCAGCCGGAGCGAACACTTGTGACAGCCAGTGAGATATGTCTTCATCGCTGTAAAAACGTGACGTAACAGTTTGATACAATTTTCCTCAAACAAGGCTTTTTAATTAAGAAAGGTTTTGCATCAATAAACGGGAACAATGCTTAGCCCGTTGGTGCAGTGGTTATGTGGTGAACCTGACTATTGCGCCGGGGGTCGTGGGCTCGATTCGCACCCAGAACAAATATTTGTGTGATGAGCACAAGTATTTGTTCTGTGTTTGGGTGTGAAAAATAAAAAAAAATAAAAAATATGTATTTCACTATATATTTTTACGTATATACGTAGTTTATCAGCCATTTGGTTACCATTCCACAAGCTCTCTTCACGCTTACTTTGGGCTCAGATGGCCTAGTGTGGAGATGTCCCGGAATATAAAAAAAAATTAAACTGTTTACATTGAAACCATAAAAATTTTAAAGAATCATTGGCCATACTATAATAGCTTCTTCTTAGTTATATGTCCTTTCTACTTGTCGGTAATAGATCGTGAGAAAACAACTTACGCAGAATCAGTGAACCTTAAGTCGACGCTACCCCGTAGTCCTACTAAGACTGGTGGCAATCCAAATAACATTTTGACACTCGTGGGAGAATCAGATTGTAGAGATATAACTGTCAGTTTCTTGTTTTCATCCCCGTAGCTTGGAGTTATAGGCAAACCAGGAGGTAATCCAGCCAATGGATCCAGCGTATTACCGGGCCGATGGTCGGGATATTCAGGAATGTCTTCCGGGGGGTATCGATTGCCGGGTGGTACGGTTGGAAGGAAAGGAGGTGGGCGAGGTCCGTTTGCGGGAAAACCTGGTGGTAGTTGACCTGGAAACATTTACAATACATCTGAATATGTTGCGAATAT
>DWDW01000490.1:0-14635 GCA_018245635.1 Mimoniades versicolor eupheme | reverse complement strand
ACGCATGCGGCTCGCATCGGTTGGATGCAAAGAGCTGAAGATGGAGCTCAGTGGCGTGCATTGGAGAGGCCTATGTTGAGTAGTGGACGGGAATAGGCTGATGATGATGATGATAATGATGATGATGATGATGATGAAATCTTAAAATTATTCCTTGCTAGGGTAGGAATACTTGGGTGGGTGACCTAAGTCGTCTGACGACATGGCGAACGGGCATTTGTAACTCAGCTATTGTAGTGATAAGGCGATTAAAACGACATGTGGTGTGTGTATGTGTGTGCGTGTGCGTGTAGGGGCGTGCGTATGTGTGTAAATAATAGTATGTTGTACAAACAAACACATGCAAATCGGGATTTTTACTACAACATAACTATAATCACGAACGAAACTCGTAAAAGTCATGTCAATAAGAATCCTTAATAACGACGCGGCTGAACGATTCCGTTGTGTAACATAAAATATGCATGTAGTGACAGTACCAACAATCGAAAAATATTCATTAAAAACTTCCAAAATTACGCTCCGTCACATTAACAACTCGATTACCGACTTTCTCATTAAAAATCTGCCGTTGGTAGCATAAACAACTTTTCTTACTTCGAGAAATGAATTCGACTTTCGTGTCTGTACAAAAAAAAAATATTAACAAAATACAATTATCATTAATCTTCTAGCTTACACTTGATTAGGGTGATAAGCCTTAACAATTCTTCTTATAAGGGGAGAAACTATTTATGAATTCGAGCAACTAACATTAAAGTTTACTAGATTATGCAAGTTTACTAGATTGCCCGT
Source organism: Mimoniades versicolor eupheme (assembly GCA_018245635.1). NCBI lineage: Eukaryota > Metazoa > Arthropoda > Insecta > Lepidoptera > Hesperiidae > Mimoniades > Mimoniades versicolor. The sequence continues at coordinate 13,840 of DWDW01000490.1, read as the reverse complement.
GTCGGGGCGAATAAGATTACAAATTTTTGACCCCCTGCTGGGTTACAGGATTTCGTAAGAGGCGACTAAATTCGGCGCTAATAGATCACGGCACGACGCGTTCTGCCTTAGCACTGCCTTATGTCCTGGCCACTAGTGGGCAGCAGCGTAGGTGGTGCGGGAGATTGAGCTCTGCGAACTCCAACCAGTTTGCCCGTTGTGAGTACTATGGGTAATAACTGCTGATACTTGGCATTCAAAGTAATAACCCGTATTAAGACTGTAGCAATTTCATTCAGAAACTTTATGACACTTATGTTCGTCTTTGACATAATATTTCCAAGTTATTAACAAACCTATTTATTATGAACTTAAAAACTTTTAATCCGAAACTAATTTAACAAAGTCATGCTCGGTGCATTTTAAGTAAGATTTGCATAAAGTTCCCTAGAATATTAACTCGAGTGATACTCGGATAAGATTCCGCGGTGTCTGCTTTTCGGATGTAGTTTAGGGCGCCTCGCACACTATTCAACTATTTGTTAGCGATTAGTCTACTATTTAAATTTAAATTTGTAAATCATCAACATGATGCAAGAACAGTTTTGCTTAAAATACTGAAATTACTCATTTTGGCGCTGGGATATAAGCAATTTTATAAACACGAAGCACACAGTACGTTATAGAATAAACCTAACGTATACAATATGTTATCCGAATGTTACCGGCTATCAATAAAGAGTTATATTGTGGCGTTAACGCCAATCGTAGCTACGCTGAAGATGTTCGACAGGGCTGTCCTAATTTCTGACATCAAGATTTCTCACCATCTATAGTTTCCTTTCTTTATTGGCTGATGTGATTGCTAAATGCTACTGGTATTTATTATTTTACTTACTTTTGTATTTTATGCTTCTTTAATTAATCATTTATTTACGCGTTTAAATCTGTTCACTGCTATTTGACTTTTACAATGAAGTCGATATGATCTACAACTTTGCCGTCGATGTGTAAACCACCTAACATTCTACTAAGAAAACTTTGCTATTGTTAGTTCTACTTGTTTCGTAGTTTTGTTATATAAATACATTTTGCAAATTTTAGTTTTATATCAAATTAAATTCAAACAGCGCATGATTTTGTGAAAGGAATATACAATTTTATAATATACAAATTATACTTTGACACTTAGTGTATTGGACAGACGATGTCTAAAACTGATAAGCCTGCGAAATAATAATATTACTTTCAGCGGCTGAAATAAAGGAAACTTATTACGTTACTAACATTATTATAGACACTCAACATTTGAATCGATTGTATTAGATATCCTGATTAGTAGGTACTTGCGAATAATATAATTCATTAATTGTTAAATTTGCTAGGACATCGTTACTATAGAGCTCCATGTAATAGGACTTGACAACTACATATGTGTTTGTGGTCAATATTATTCCCATTAATCATAGTTGCCGGCAAGGTGACCCCAATCTAGATTTAAACAACGCGAGAGCGCTCAGTCTGTTAGAGGATAAATCAAATTATTCTATTGACCTCAATACTTTGTGACACCAATACTGGCTGACCACCTACTGGACACAGCGATTTAGTGCTATTATTGAATGTTATGCAAGGCAATGCAACCAATAAATTCGATACAGAAATGCGGTAGACGTCTTATGATAGAAACGGTTTATCGCCATTAGGAGACTTAAAAAAAAATCTCCTGCATATTATGCGACACCATAGTAATCGCTGTCAGATTTATGTGCGCTTCGAGTCAACTTTATATCGAAATCCAAAGAGAGCAAATGATCATAACAAATTTTAGGTGCACTAGAACAGAAGTATCTTACTTTGAATAATATTTAATGTTGTAAGCGCGTAACGTATTATACAATATGGGTTACGGAATTATACTTCTTTTTACTCGTTTAGTAGAGGGTAAAATTAATCACTGTGGATGATAAGCGTCACGAAGAATGGGCATTATAAAAATACAGTTGCAACTAACACGCAGGTACAAATTAGTCAACTACACACAATGTTTTCTAAAGCGAAGTAAATGTATATAAATTACTACATATTTTAAAATAAATAATAAAGAAAAAAGAAACTGTTGCTAAGGTAAGATGGAGTATATATCATGTAATCAACAGGTAACTTAAGTATGTACCAATTAGAGAAGTTATAGACAGTTCACGTTAAAATTCATAGCGAATGAAAATATAGTATTCATTAAACTTTGTCTAGTTTAATTAGTTCTTTAATAGGGAACATAAAGAAACCTAATATTATCTTACTAGCGAAACTTAACGGAAACTTTATTCTTGGTTAATCTTCCTTTTTGCATGATTTCACTCACTGAAGCAAACTAATTCAGCCATTTTTTTTTATTTATTCTTTATTGCTGACATACACCCGTGGGTTACAAAGGGCGGACTTAATGCTTTATGTAAGATTTTGTAGTCAGAACACTAAGAAACCAGACTTTTCATGATCGAGGCGAGTATACTCGTACCTATATGATATTTTAAATATTGGTGTCATCAACTGCCTAGTTCTTCGAATAGTTGCAAGCGTGTCCGTTGATCCAGAGGTCCTAGGTTCGATTCTCGAACCAGGTAGTGGTTCCGGATCTCTATTTGTTCGCAGCGTATATACTCGTAATAATAGGTTACGACATGGTGTGATAGATATATATATTCACAGGTGAATCGTGGGATTACATTCATCTTTCCACCTCTTCGAGGTATACAGGCGTGATGTTATTATTCTTATTAAACATAAATCACTGCTTATATATACGATGAATTATTATCCCACTTTCTCGTGTTTTCGGATTCAACTACAGACTTCAATTGTATCTTTATAATTATACCCCTATATTTAGACTATATTTCCCCTATTCATGGATTCACTAGTAGAGACACCTTGCTTAGTGGTATTGCTGCCTTTTTACGTGCATTATTTATAACTTTTACGTACCTAGCAGGTCGGCGAGTGACCACGGCATCAATAGCACCTAAGGCGGGTGACATCACCAGGGATAGTTGACCCCTTGGGACTGCTCGGCTAAAGAGGGACCCTTGAGGCCCTAATTCTTATGTCCATGCACCGACCGCAGTTTGCCGTTGGTACGAATGGTGACGATGACGTCACGTACCTGTACCATATCTTATGGCGTTTAAATAAATGTACTCATACTTATTACAAGGGCAGAAGCTGGATGCGGCAAGCTGAGGATAGGGAGCGATGGCGCTCTTTGGGGGAGGCATGTGTCCACCAATGGACTGAGATAGGCTGATGATGATGATACTTATTACATTACACGTAACATCACGCATGCAATCCCCGAAGAGGTAGGCGGAGAAGTGCAGCAGTGCTCTTACACGTTTCACTAGTTACATTTACGTCTCACTATGGAATAAGTTGTAAGTCTATTGCCATACATCGGACACAAATCCAGTCTCCGGATCACTGCTAGAAAATATAAATTAGTAAAATACAATAGTGCGCAAACCGAGATTTGAACCCAAGACCTCTCGATCGACAGTCGCGCTTGCAGCCAATACGACCAATGATGCAGTATTACATTAGTCAATTTCTGAAATACACTTAGCGTTCTGATGTTCACAAATGTAACAATAGAATGGCAACACAGGTTAATCTGTAACATGCGCTCATTAGCAAACTGTATTAATACTATATCATGTGGATATTTTTCTATTATCGCTATAAACAACCATGCTAGAAGTTTTACTTCCTCTCCACCTTTTATCTCCACCAGCCCTATCCCGAGGGGCGCGCATATCTGTTGAATAATTGATAAAATTATAACAATGTATCAGTTTTTTTTGTTTGTGATAATGATTTAAATTATTTGAATTTTGATTAGATTTTAAAACTGAGTAAATATAGGCTAATATATTAAATAAAACGTCCATGTTTTTTAATTATATTCCTAGGATTCGAAGTCTGTTAAATTGGTTAAAAATCTTATAATCAGAGTAGTGCAATCTCCAGACAATTCCTGCGATTTGTTACTTGAAATATTTTGTAAAAAAACGTGCAATATTTATAATAATATGTATTTATATTATTTAACATTACGTTTTCCATAGTACACTGTTCAGCTGTTTGCGGTAAGACAATTCGGTAAATAAATGACCGTGTAAGTGAATTAATGAATCCGGACCTGCGGTTTGAATTTAAAAGGGTGTTAGGTCGTAGCCCTTCAACCGCACGGAAAAAACATTGTTTGGGGATTCATAAAACATTTTTACGGTTCTAAATATAACCTATCTTTGCCGACCTATTAATTTTGATGGTTTTATTTCTGGTCGCGATTCTTTTTGATTCATAATAATGCTGATTCAACGAAAAGAAATAATTTTAGGTGCGTTAGTAACGTAGACTGAAAGTCATGAAACCTCCATTTTGGTAATGCTGCCTGAAGAAAGTTCTAGAACTCGTCCGACGACAACTAGTTTTCTAAGCAGAGCGAAAGCTTAATTAATGACCTATCCGGTAATTGCGTTTTAGTCAATCTTAAGGAGTTCGAATGCTAAAACATACTAGTTATATGTATTATTGTGTATTTAAGGTGCTATACAGCAGTGCTTGTAATTAAATTTGAATATAAACCTAAAAACCTTAGCGTGACAGAACACTTATTATAACGTGCATCACAGAACCTTTGTCATAAATGAATCATATCTACAGAAATGCTCTTTGATATTACCATCGAATATTTTATAATTCCATTCTCGAGATCCCATTCTTTAAAATTCCACTTACAAATAAGATGCGTTAGGCCCGTCGTCCACAATGATATACACTTATGGATTGACAGACCTTACATACATTTAGAGAACATTATAGAGACATCAAGGTTGCACTCTTTCCCACGGTGTACCTCTTTGCCCATGAAAAAATAATTTGAATGTTGAAAACGCATAAAGCTTTGAAACTATAGAAATAGAAAAACTTATATTTTGTCAACACAATAAACAACATTAAATAAATAACAATTACAACAAGGCTTTAAACGAACAACATTAATAAGTAAGATTTCTGGACGAAAATGGACCCACTCAGCCATTAATTATGGTGAAATGGCAAATAAATTGTTATTGTGTTAACAGCGATAAATATTAGTTTTGAAGTTAGCGACATTAAAATTGATACCAAGTTTAATTATTTTAGAAAATTATGGCTTTGTATTAGCATTTTTTGAAAGTAAACCTTTAAAGGTGGAAGATGGTGAATGAAAGCGGAAACGGGCTTATAATACTTTTAATACTTTTCTAATATGGCATTTAATTCTCTTCCATTTTTGAGGTCAGCGCTCTAAGTACGTTTCCGCAATTCGGCTCTGTAATTTCAATTAGCTGTTTTCTGATTATAGCGAAATACATTTTCACAAATTGTATTATTTTTTTTAGCAAAGTAACTTAAAGAAAATCTTTTCCAAAAAAGTTTCCCCAGAAATGTTTTCACAACTTATACTGACGGCTAGGGCATTTGTTATTTTAATTGTCCATTTCATCAATACCAAGATTCAACTAAGAAGCATACAAAATAGTTCAACAATTTTTTCACCTTTCACCTTTCGCCTTTGACACTCTGCTGTTGGACATGACTGATGAAACGTAAGAGTGTACTGCACTACCTCAACTGTACTACCTTGCTCTTCGGGGATCACAGGCGTGATATAACGTGCTCACTTTGAACTTCGTAAATCAATTCAAAAAATTCAAATCATTCTATCATATCCCAGTTTAGATAGAGCCACTTTTTTATATTATTGTTTATACAATTTCAAATACTCAAAATACATATATGTCTGTAATTTGGTATTCATTTTTTTAATGGTAATGATGATTTTTAAATGTATTATACCATTTTGAAGTTCTAAGTGTTTCATTATGTTAATTACGTAATGTAGAATTTAAAAAATATATTGACATAAATAATTTGAAATAAATAGGATTTACTTAAAATTTTTGTATTTCGGGTCACTATCGTTTTATATCTAATTCGGAATTAATTTATTATATAAATTAAAATAGATTTTAGATGATATTTGTTTCCGCACCGACTCTCAATAAGATTGACCAAAACCTAAAGGCTCTATCGGGTAGATGAATATTAAATCTTAAGTGTTTTTATTTACATTACATTTATACCGATTTTATATAAATTTGATGGACATCTTATTTATATGAGGCAGTACAAATTTCCTAAATAACCAAAATCGCCATACAAATATAAAAGCACTATGACGTTATTAAATAATTTACTTCAACATCACATCACCGTAATTAAGTTTTACCAAAATATTCACCGCAAGGAATCCTCCGTCAAATTAAAACTCCCAATATCTACATCAAATCTTAAGAATCACGTGGTATTCGTGGGAACGGGAACTCATCAAAATTAAATAACTTCAACTTCTTGATAAATTGAAACGTAAATTCAAAATATCGTCTTTTAAGTTAAATATTACACTCAAATCCGCGACCATGATCCGCGACTCTACCTTCAGACACGGTCATTGAACTACGGAGATGAGGCTTATAACTTGTCAAAACATTAAATAATTTAAGTTAAATTGGGTCCGTTTATTTGTAAATGCTAGGTTTTAATGGAGAATTAAATCTTAGCTGGTTTCTATGTTTATTTAATGACAAAGCGGTTTTTCAACCTCAATAGCTCTCAGAAACGAAGACAGAATTTAGGTAAGATCGATGCTTAACAAATTAGAGTAGTTGTTAAGTTATGAAATTGAAATAGCAATTATTATGATTACTTTAAATAATTATAATAACAATTCGATGGAATGAATAAAACGAAGTTATCTTAAGAGAAGTTTTATCATAATTATGCGATTATGAAGATAGGAGTATCGGAAAAATAATTTCATACATGAATACGTACACGTGCATGCGATAAATGACTTACTTAACTATTAGCGTCAATTCAAATTCCTTTTCTCATTTTTTATCCTACCTCTCTTCTCTTTCCATGTCTATATTCATATTTTCAATGATCTACCAAGTGGCCAAGTTCGGATTGATACATTTCACAAAAAATGGAAAATATTATAGAGAACATGAAGTTGTAAATCTGCGTAGGATGTTTTCCTTTAGAGTCATAGTGATACTTATAAACATTGATATATCGACCCTAAAAACTTCCACGATTTGAGTATCTCTAGTGAGATATTTGAACACCTAAGTGGAAGCTCACCTCAGCTGCTAGAGTATCCATACTTATACATTTCGAAGTTAATTCGTAAACAGACCGCACTAAATGTTCTATGTAAAGATGTATTGATAGATATAAGATTTCATTATTAAGTTTTAATAGAACATCCCACTCACAGATCAAGTTTGACCGTGGGCGTTATACAAATTCGACATTGTTATTCGAGAAATTTAATTTATTTAACTGGCCTTGCAGTCCGGCGATTAGGGACACTGACTCGTAATCGATTTTCTGGGTTCCATTTCCAAACAAAAGATTCTTTTATGTGATGAGTTTTACAGCTAGGTGTAAAATTATCTATATAAATATGTGTGGTAATAGAGTCATTTCCTATTCCACAAATCATTAGTGAAAAATGAGTACTATATTCCTCTGACTGCGCTTTTGAACGCGTTATGTTATGAATCTGTATTTACCCTGTAACTTGTTGACCCAGAATATAATAGCTATCATTCAGATTTGCTTGAACAGGTTCCGTCAAAAGACTTTCCTTGTCGCACTTCAATATTCGTGACCTGCTCTTTCATAAAAATTGTCTCGCTCGTTAATAAAACGGTAAATAATATGTCTCCATCAACTACGATCTTCTCTTAGAACCGGTTGCATAATTTGGCACAAGTCCGTACTCGAATCCACTACTAAGAATTTCAAGATAGAAAAACCTAATAGTACCCGACCTGGGAATCGAACTCAGGAGTTCTTAACCGAATCATTCGAACCGTTATTTAAGGGAATAGCAGCGGATCGTTTCATGCAGGATAACCATATTTGTACCCTTGTGTTATAAATGGATGGGAATGATATCATTTCTACGTGATATCTCATGATAATATTGATTTTGGGTTTGAACCACGATATAGAAAAGTTCCTCAAAATATCTTACTTTAATAATTTACGGAATAGAGTTATCGCTTGAGAAGTCAGAGATCGCTTCCGAGTTTATACATAGTTATGCATTATATCCTGCCCCAAACCCGTAAATAAATATTCAACACATTATAATTCATTAATATAACACAATTCATTAATGTAACATACATCGCCGAGCTAGATGATTCCCGTGTATAATAATAGATTAAATTACATCGTACACCCGTGTCTCAAAACAAAGATATTATTATATTAAACATCCCTCTAAAATTGTGAAACAATGTGAACACATGTAGCGAATAATGCTGAGGAAATTATAGTTTATGTGGCTTCCATTTCAAATAACTTTGCGAGGGTCCACCATTGTAGCGTCGCTGTTTTGTTAAAGTGTGACAAATATGAAACATAATTTTGAGATCTGAATATTTAAAAAAATGTTGGAAATATTCAAAATTAGTAATGGTTCAAGTACTGACCCATTATAAGTCTCAGAAACTAACATGCATATATAGAGTCGTGAATATGGAAGAAACGCGGCATATCCATAAGGATAGATGGTTTGGCACTTGATGATATTATCCTTCATCGTAAAGGGCCTGGCGTGATAATATAATGACATAAATTAATAGAACATTCCTTTAGACTCCAAGGAATTTTAGAATAAAATACTGATATAACGAAAATTATAAAGTGTATTTTATACTTAGATACGATTCTAGTACGCAGCATTTAAAAATAAAATTATGTATATACCTATACAATACCTCGCAATTAAATAACATAAAATCGACTCTCATTCCGATCACAACATTTTCGTCCATTAATAAAATTACATCATGACTGTCTGATTATAATGTACCGGAGAGGAATGTCACGTAAATACGAGCGACGAGTAAGCCCACGCCGCCAACGGTATGAGCTTAACAGGGTGAAAACTTAAGTGGCACCGGAAAAAAATATATAAGCAGACTTAAGAAGCGCCATTTTCCTGATTTTTTCCAAGCCGAAAGCAAATCTCCCCGTAATGATCACGTTTTTCGAAATACTCGTCAGTACCATGGCACATGGAAGAAACGAGGATCGAATTTATTATTCGAAACGTCTACCGTTTCAATGAATGTTTATATACGCTGCTGGTTGAAAGCACTCACTTTGTTACCACTTTGATCTGCCCAGCTGGCTGCGTTTGTATTTCATTTTCTTGCTTTTGTTGAAACCGTTCTTTATAACTTTATAACAACACCACCATTTATTAGACTTTCAAACTTGGTATAACGAGAATGTAACAAATTATATGTAAATTGTCGTCTTTATTAACATTTTTATACGTCTTTATATTTATCACACCTGTAACAACCGAAAAGGTAGAAAGAGGAATATTGTACTCTTCACTAGTTTACTTTACATTCATCTTGAAATTTCAAGTAAGAAAGATCTAATAGAACCCAGCGTGGGTTTTGATCCCAGGACCTCAGCCAGTCGTGCTTGCAACTATTCGACCAAAAAGCCTGTAAATTATCTTCAGTCTTTTATCATTCCACTATTCGACAAAGGTCTCCTTTCACAATGAGAAGAGTAAGGCCATAGTCGGCCACCCACGCTTAGTATCGATTGACAGACTTCAGATGGTCTGGAGAATATTGTGGAGAATATTGAGAAGAGTAAGGCCATAGTCAGCCACCCTCGCTTAGTATCGATTGACAGACTTCAGACGCTCTGGAGAATATTATGGAGCACTGCAGTATTAAAATTCCCTCAGGATGTTTACCTTCACCCGTTCACCAATTAATAATTAAACGGAAAACATACATAATTTTGAAAAAGGTGCTACGATTTGAAACCAGGACCTCTAGAGTGAGAGACCGATTTATAAACCATTAGTACCTATCTACGTAAAACACATAATTGTAAACAGAAAGCATACTAGGTCCGTACCACCATTAATGCTCCCCTTATACATATATAAATGAACCGTTATCAACCATTAACTAAAACCAAATTTCTTTCAGGGTACTCGTACTAACATAATTTCATTACTAATATACAACTAGTATTAAGAAAAACATAATGTTAAACTTAATTCAAATAACCCCGTGTTGTTCTCGTAGAGTTTTCTTTTTGTTACATTTAATATTACACAAATACGTCTACTGATATAAATGATTTCGTATACTAAATTACGTTTAACTCTAGGCTCGAAAAGCTTTCGTTTTTGTTTGACCTCCTTCTTGATTTATTATGCCTAGCGTTATAAGAACAATAAATGACAGTGATTCGGTAGTACAAATAATTTCGTATATAGTGAAATCACAATTTATTTTCACTTAGAACGAATAAATAACAAATTTAATTTAACTCATAGCACTTTTAAAGTTTTTCAAAAAATGTTTGTATTAATAATAATATTGTAAATATTTGGAAAGAACGTGCACCTGGAATGTTAATCAGTTTAATATTCACTCACACGACTGTCTAAGAAGGTGACATGCGTGGGCGTTATGTACGTGTGTGGGTGACATCAACACAAAGCGGTGAAATTCTGCAAATGTAGATTCATTATTCATATCTGAGGCTGTATTCGCTATGCTTGTATTATAAATAACTTGTCATATATGTATAATGCGTGATGGATTGCAGAATACAATTTTTTTTTTCAAATTGATAAATTTCACATGTCATGGTATTCTTAGGAGAAAAGGCGGCTGCTAAATATATGTAATATGTAAATAATACAATCCTTTTAGGTACTATCCATCTGTTTGTAATGGATACCTTTAACTATAATGGTATCAACGATATAACGAACTTGATCTTTGACTACATGATTGGTCGAGTGGCTGCTACCGCGACCACTGATCCCGAAGTCCCGGACACGATGCCCAGATCGGGTACTATTGGACTTATCTAACATGAAATTTCTAATGGTGACCCGGAGTCTAGATTTGCATTAGCCGTATGGCAATTCACTCACCCCCTGTGTTTATAGTAGAACGTGAAAGTAACTGGTGAGCCGTGAGACTATAGTACACTTCTTTGCCCACCTCTTCGGAGATTACAGGCATGAAATACATGATCAAGCATTTATTATTCATGTAATTAACTAAATCAATAGAAGCTTAAGCCACATTACAATTAACTGCAGAATTAATATCATCATCATTGCCAGAAATAAAGAAATTTGAAAATTAAGTACGCAAAATTATGTACATAAATGCAATATTAGAGCTAATTGCAAACATATAAATACACAAAATTAACTAATAATTACTTCAGCGTATAACTGAGTTACTATTAAGCAACGCTTAGATTTAGATTAAAGTTATACCTATATGTACATATGTTGTGTAACAATTAATAATTTAATTGGCGTTCAATCGATTTATCTAGCAATTTATACGTTCTGACTTCTTTGTTAAGACTGCCTCGTTGGTTGCAAGTGTAACTGCCGATCGGGAGATTCTGGGTTCGATGCCCGGGTCGGGCACTACTAAATTTTTTTAATTTAGATTTTCTAGTAGTCGCTTGGCGTCCGGATATGTGCCCGGTGTATGGCAATAGGCTCACCACCTATTACATAGTGGGACCTAAACGTACCTGATTGAACGTAGTTCTACATTCCTCTGCTTTCCTCTCCGGGGATTACAGGCGTGACGTTACGTTTTTACGTAATTTATAAGTTTCTATTAAACATTCTTAGATAATAATAAATCAATTAATGTAATCACCGTTTTGGACACCCTCTTACTCTTGGCGTTAATTTATATTCCATTCGGTGCTTCTGAATTACTTCTCAAAGTTGTTCAATAAATCAATTCGGTATTGAAACAGATTTAAGATTCCAATTCATTGATTATATTTCACCACTTCGTATTCGTACGAACATCACACGTGAAACATATTATATCGTCGACACAGTAAGAATTAATTCATATTACTTACAATCCTCATGTTACATTTCCGAATGAATTATTTTATGTAGTACGAGCAGGGTCGTATTTTGGACGTTTACGAGTTTGTAGGGAACCTGAACGAATTCACATCAATGTCGATCCTGTGATGTACTATGTTGGTACTTTACATTTCTTTAGTTTTCCGCATGAGCGCACAGGAAAATCGGCTTTGTGAACAGTTTGTTCCCGAGTTTAATTCCATGTTCGCGGTCGTTACTGATGTTCAGGGCGTCCCTTCACTCTCTGAAATGATTTTGCTTCAGTTTAATCTTTTTAGTTAACTCTTTACAATACTATTCGGGACCGCAACGCTGCTTTTTCGGTCGAAGAGGGTCTTCAAATATTTTATGAGAGTTTAACAAGTAACTTGGGACGTTTAACTTTCACAAAAGAATCCAGTTTTGTAAAAAGGTAAAATTAATTTGTGGTGAAATAAATTGCTCCCAATTAAAATAACGGTGTTTGAAATTGAGTTCTTTTAGCTTCAGCTTTTTGAAGTTGAGGGTAGAAACTAAATAAATTTTCCTTACTTTTAAACCAACGGATTGATGAAGCGGATGGATGGATGACAGTATTGAACAAATACTTTTTGTTTGACGTTTTTGTTTTCACAAATAACTTTCAGTGACACGAGAATTCTTTGATAAAAATCTCATCAAAAACGGATTCAAAGACCCCTTGTATTGTATTTGCATGTCACAAAACTAGTTTTTGCTTTCTAGCACTCTTGCAAAGCAATCGTTTGGACGAGAAGCTCGAAAAGCTCAATCTGGTTTAAGGGGTAAGAAACAAGCTCCGTCCAATAGCAAAGATAAAATGTGATCTGTTTATAGGCCCCTCTAATGTTACTTACCTCTCTACTGTCTCGTTGGTCGTGTTGGTTGTAAGTGTGACTGCCGAACGGGAGGTCCTGGGTTCGATTCATAGGTCGGGCGCTACTAAAATTTTCTAATTTAAATTTCCTCGTAGTGGCTCGGAGTCTGGATATGTGCCCGATGCATGGCAATAGGCTCACCACCTATTCCATGGTGGGACGTAAACGTACCCGGTGACAAGTGTGAGTGTTCTGCATTCCTCTGACTACCTCTTCGAGTATAACAGGCGTGATGTAACGTTACGATCTAATGTTGTCTGGGCCATGACAAAGACTTGCCAAAAGTTTTTCATAAGCCTAGGTAATGACGAAGGTTTTCTTATATCCACGTCTGTTTTCAGTCACAACTCGGTACTGCTGTCGCTATATGTCCATGTATTTAGTATCCACTGTATAATAACAATGTAAAGTTGTGAATAACAAATTTCTAATATACGATATATATATTTATAACAGTCTTATGAAATCCCGTTACTTTACCGATACGCGATTTCACGCTTTTTCTTCGTTTCGCTCACCATCCCCCAATATTTTTCTCAGGCGTTCATAAGCTGAATTGCGTCTCGGCTCACTTGGCTAACCCTTCGAGCTGACTGAATAATCCGCCTTGAATATTTCACACGGCCCCGAACATTATTGAGTTCAGTTGGATTATATTGAACAACAAAGGTGCGATGGGCTGCCTTTGTATATGGCTGAGTGGTGATGCGTGGTTTGATCGTAATAAAGATAACATATGTGAAAAATTGGCCACGGGTAGATAATTTTCGTTTTATTGTGAAGCTTACCACTTATAAATAATGGATTGAGGATGCTCACAAGTACCAAAAGGCCCCAAGGGCCCCTCCGCGAGGTCACATCAAAACATAGAATGCAGTTTTCCACACAGCCCCTA
>DWDW01000489.1:0-14641 GCA_018245635.1 Mimoniades versicolor eupheme | reverse complement strand
CCTCTTGATCGATTCTGTAAACCTAACCCTTGGGTCAGTTACTCATTTAACTTAACGTTTATGTACCGTTGCGATGTGAAAGGATTATTTCGATGCTAGCTTGTTTCCTTCAATGTGCAAAGGACTTCTTTTGCAACAATAAAATATAGTTAATAGCAAGTTAAACATACTTTGATGATCCATTGACGTTACGACTCGTAACATTACGCCTGTAACTTCTCAAAGACCTTGGCAGAGAATAGTCCCACGTTTAACAAAAAACATTATACGTCTCATTATACAACAGTTGAAACTATTGGCGTACACCGAGCTCAAGTCGATACTTCGAGCTACTACTAGGAATTTCACGCAAGAAAAACCCAAGTTATCAACCGACCCGGAATTCGAACCAAGTCCTCTCGATCGGCAATCGCACTTGCAATCACTCGATCAAGGAGACAGTGAAATGATCATCATCATAAGGATACTAGAGTCCACTGCTGGTCATAGGCGTCCCTTAAGGGGTAAAATAAATTAAATAATTTTAAGATTACAGTGTACAAAAAGAAAATACCTACTATTACAACATTACAAAGTATACAAATTATCGCAATCAGCTTTATGCCTAATAAAAACAACAGTGCAAACAACGAATAGCGTAATCTTGTGACTCTCGTGTTTGAGCCGTTCTATCAATCATAGTTACAAAACAGCGTCGGACGCGCGCCACGCTCTAAGCCCTTTGGCGCGCCGCCGAGCACGGCAACCGCTAGCAGCTTCGATAACTTGTAATCTATCAGTAATTTCCACTAACATATTTAAATTTAGAACAACCTCTTTGTTACCTAACGACTTTTCCTTTATAATAGCTAAAAACTTAAATAATAGCCGAGACCGCGCCCCTGAATTCAAACATTTAACAGTTATTTTTTCCATGGTACTTTCACAGTAAAAAACGTGATATGTTAAAAAATTTTTTTAATTGTCAGATAAATTTAAAAGAATAAATTTTGTCTCCCTTGAATTATGAAAAAGAAACATTGTACAGTTCGAATACTTCCGACCCACAGGTTGTTACGGTACCTATATATGTACATTTAAATATAGAGCATAATTCCTCAAAAAGTACTGCCTAAGTTATAAGAAAACTACTCCGTTGCGTTACAGTAATGACGAAATCAGAAAACGAAACGGAAATATAATAAACAGTTAAGCGAAATTTGATGGTAGCTAGACTTTCTACTGTGTTATTATGAATATCTTGAAATTAAATCTAATGTATACTCTTATGATATACCTATATACATTTGTAATTATTGTTTTTAAAACGCAATATCTCGCTTGTATTCCCGAGGAGGTAAGCAGAAGAGAATAGTACACTAGTACGTTTCACCAGTTACGTTCACGCCTCTCGTTTTGTATTTCTTTTATTTTAATCACGTTAAAGACTTCATTTCGTATTTATAAGAATCGCACCCAACATTCACTAACTTCAATATCGTCGTGGCGCTACACTATTAAAAATACGTTAATTATCTACAAATAAAAATTAATTGATTGATCATGTATACAAATACGGTACGTTTACAAAGTATATAATAAATTATGCAACTTACAAGCTTAACTTATGTCTTTTTAAGATAAAGCCTAGATACATAGTTCCGAACATACACAAGATACCTACTTCTTTCCGTGGCCTGCAGTAAGGGCAGCGTCTGTCCGCTACGTTCTCAAATTTTATTTACTTATTTATATATAGATATGAAAACTTTAATAGCATTATAAAAGTATACATTTTTGTGTTAAACAATTTGTATCTTCTATATTCATGATTAATTGTCGAAACTACTCGGGCTCACCCGAAAAAACATATGTCAGCCAGGTAACGTAATCAAATCAGAAATTTAACAAGATACATTATATTACTCAGAATGTATTGAAATACACAAAGTAAGCCACTAAGGAGCGTACCAATAAATCTCATTCATCTTTTCAATATGGCTGCCTAATGGTGGTTAAGCACGCATTTGGCGCGCACTGAACGAACAGCGTACCGGAAGTGACGAGCCCGCCACGCGGATCCGGCATCCTTGATACAACAAAAAAAATCGGTCGTCACCTACATTCACTGCATGTTTCCACGAACTTGTCTGTCACGCCTGAAATTATACATTATGTATGATGACTTTAATTAATGTAGAACAATCGAAAGAAATTAGCCAAAACCGCAACAAAGGAGGATCCATAGTTTCAGTCTATCCCTATGAGAAATGGATGTGACAATGTGCAGCTGTTACTAAAACGGTACAATACTGGATACATACATAAAGTTTTTAGGTTCGAATGTTGTAAGCGTCGCCTTCCAATTAAAATAGTCATTAAAATTTGTTGAATGCTAAGAATACTCTATTGTTTATTATAGTTAACTTGTAAAGCATAGGTAATTAATAAATGTGAAAAAGTGCTTTATAAAGACATATTAACCATTGTTATTTTGTATAAGCTTTTAAGCTTGTTAAATTCACATTTCTATCCAAACATACAATAAAAAACTCAGCAATTGATTGGCAATATGTCGATCGCTCAGCGACACAAATAAATAGAAAAGCTAAATGAAATGAAATGAAATGTTTTTTTAATTGCTTTGCTGTTCGACTTAACTGTTGTTATACGATGCGTAAGGTACCTAATACACCCACAGTTCAGACACATCCCGCAAATCAACGTATTAAGTAACAATTACGAAAAACCCGTTCAATGGAAACGGAATCAACGAAAAAATCTCTACCAAAACAAATACAGACCAAACACCTCGACTTGACGTGACGAATTGTAATAGTGAAATTACATTATTGCAATAAATAATGAGGCTAGGGGAGCAATTCTAAAGATTGCGCTAATGACTTAGCAGGGACCTATGCGCTATTTGTAAGTTAAGGCGTGTTTATGCATGATACATACACACTACAGAGAAAAAGTGTATTGTCTTTCAATACTTATTATTATTTAAAAAAGGAACATCACGCGTGTAATCCCCGAAGAGGTAGGCAGAGGAATGAAGTTCTCGCGTTTCACTACTTACGTTTACGTCCCACTATAGAATAGGTGGTAAGCCTTTTGCCATACACCGAGCACACATTCAGACTCCGAGTCACTACTAGAAAATCTGAGTTAGAGAAATCCAATAGTGCCCGACTCGGGTTCGAACTCAGGACGTCACGATCGGCAGTCGCGCTCGCTACCAACACGACCGCACGAGGCAGTCTTTCCATTCCTCTCAAAAATGAATCAAATACAATTTTAATGTGGCCGTACCTTTACATTTCCCTTTTGATTTATCATTCGAATTGGACGGCTATTGTAACGGCAGGTCGTATATTATTACCTGCGTTTGGTAATAATTGCCTTCACATGGTTTTTGGCCCCCATGATGTATAAAGCGTGTACCGATAAGGATGTTTAAATAACAAACATGATACAAAAAATGCACATTAGGAAAATGGTTATGGAACAATATTTTTTTCTTCGAACAAGTAGATGTTAACTGTCCGGCGATGTGACGTGAATGAAACCCCGCATCAAATGATGTTTAGTTTATATAGAACTATCATATTATCTACTTGAACGTAACATTATACCTGTAATGTCCAGAAAAAGTGTAGTACAGTCATAATTTTCATTTGATACGATCACATCTCATCATAGAATAACATGTGTGCCTATTGGCATACACCGGGAATAAATATAGACTCTGAGACTCTACTAGAAAATCTAAGTAACAAAAATCTGATGCAGAACCCGACCCGGGATTTGAACCCCCATCCTCTAGATCAGCAGTCGCGATTGCAACCAGTCAACAACCGAAATAGTCATATCTACTCTACTTGACGATCCTTTCATATGTCGAAACAATATCACCTAAATGGGCGCATCATTTCTGTCATAACTGAAATACATACAACAAGTAAAGAAGACATAATGGATCCGTAAGTGATAAGTCACTGAGCTGTGTGGTTTGGTCAGGATTTGTTTTGTTATAGGTATACGAACAGATTCGCGTAAATCATGAAGTAAGTGTAGTTAAATACTACGAGTATGTTGTGAGTTGTTTAACCTCGCCAGAGGCATTTCGATGTTCGTTCAAAAAGTCAACACAGAATGAAACTAAACCAAAATAGGTCAATGATAATGTTTATCTGTCAAAGCAATCTCTTTAAAGAACATTACGAATGCAAAGTGGACAGCAAAAATAAAAAAACGAACTTATACTGTAAGTTAAAACTAAAGCAAAATCTTTTCACTAAACACTACATTCATAATATAATTCTTTATTAACAATGTCGTTGTTCCACATTACAACGTAACAAAAATAGATATTGATATCCAAATAAAAAGTCTACGGTTATTAATTGAAAGCACACTAATCGGAGTGTTTTGTGGTTTGCCATTGGCGCTGTGTTTTGTCAATTTAAAACGAAATTCGATGACGCACACAAATTTATGCGGTTGAAACATATTGTTTATATCCAATATTTAATGTTTTAAGATCTATTTGTGTATATTTCAAAACAAATGACGACATAAATTTTAGTTTTTGTGATAAGTAATTATATTATAAACTAAATTTAATTTAAATTAAATTTCCACTCGCTATATCTTTACGCTGATAATCTGAAAATTAGTTAAGGCGTCTATGTTTTATCTCAGACAAAAGTTAGTGCTCCAACTGCTGTCATGCTATACCAACCTGTCAGCCTATGAACCACAGATCCTGGGAGTAGAAGGCTATAATGTTAACCTCTAGACTATCAAAAAAACAGCTAAAGGAGTTCCTTAGACAGAAGGTTTCAGAATTTTATTATCAGAGTGCAAGCAATGAAGACTTAGTATTACAACAAATCGGAAGTGTAGGCTGCGAAACTTATCATAGAACAAGATATAGTAAATAATTTAAAATCCGTTACAATAACATATATTGGATAAAGCAATTTGATTTTATATATAGGTACGTATTTATACGATGTTTGATCATATCTTGTACATATATCTTGTCACCCTATACTTACCTACACGAGGTTAGTAGTAAATGGGTAAATAAAATCGTGTTGGTACAAATGAAAAACATTTCGAAATAAAAAATGCACCTCGTACACCATCACTTACAATTAACCCAAAAAATGTTTCATTCGTTTCTGTAGTATTCATTCGTTTAAGTACCGGTCTATTTTTAAAGAACGTACTATATAATTTCGCCCATTAACACTGTTTGAAACTGCACCGAGCTTCACACTGTTTCACAGATAAAATACAACTCTAATAACTGCACTGAATGCACAAAAGGGGAGCATTTTTTCCGCCATTTTGCGATGGAAGTATATTTTTCATATAACACAATGAAAGCCTTTTCATAACACCTAAATTAAATTGAAATGATTTTTTTTTCTCAGTGATATAATACTTGATATAATACTGTTTTTAGTATGGATACTCTGACATCCAAAGATATTTGACGCGACCGCCTGCCTTAAAATAATAAACGCCATCAAAGACAGTATAGAATAGACACGCCAGATGTGTCCGAACCAGGCAGGCATACGCAAGCATACGCAAGCAATAATCATATGCACCGCTAACGCTAACGCTACCACTACCACTACCGCTACCGTTACCTCTACCGCTACCGCTAGCACTACCGCTAGCACTACCGCTACTGCTACCGCTACCGCCTATAGACATGTGTATCCTACCTCGCTCAGGATCTATATGGAAAATTTACCCACGAATGAACCTAGGAAGAAAAAATAACCCTTTTAGTTTACCCTTACATGCATAAATACTACCTTTAATCACGCAACCACTGAATACTTAAGGAAACACATTGTTTATTACATTTTGTTCTTATTTTTAATAATTCATAAGTACCAGAAGATTGTATAAAGTCAACAAATAATTAAGTTGTGTAAGTCCCGTCCGGCTCATAGCGGACCTCAATAAACTAGCGGACGGAGAAACATTTAGCCGCGAATTTCGGCTAATTAAAACTTGGGCCCGCATCGCCGGCCTATTGCTGGCCGATTGTTCTACTTCGATACAAGTTGCGATTAGTTCGTTACTGTTCATTTATTGGGCTACTTTTACAAGATTTGTTTTCTTAATAAGTAAAACAAACAAATAAGAAGTACTTGTTAGTAGTATTATTAAACGTATATAATTAATTAAATATAGACCTTACAATTACAAATTTATATTATTACAAATTTTAACGCACACGCGTGATTTCCTTGTACAAATGTTACATAATTATGAAGGATATATGTAGATATTCGGATTCTTGTAGCGATCAAGATTACAAGTTTAGTATATGAGAAATTATAACATAAATTTTAATAGTTCAAGTGTTATAACGTAATATTGTGAATAGAATATTATTTTTACTTACAATATAATCATTCAGTCTTCCGGCGCCCCTCATATTTCTCAACAGCGTCCAGTGTCACTTCATTGCAACCCGTCAGTGCGCAACTCACGCCCAGCTTAATCCAGTTAACTATTTTTGTGGCAGCATACAAATGGAATTTTCACAAGTTGCGCGCCACTCGACACTGGAGAACCCCACATTTCGTACTAATTTCGTTCCCCTCACTTGTACTTCATTAACTCGTTTGGACAATAAAGGTTTCCGCGCACGAAATTTTAAACCACTTGAAATAACTTTCTATCACGTACACATGCGCAGCACGTTTCTTTGTAATTCCTTTTGTCGTACAATTCAGTGATGAATATTAATTACATATTTTAATAATATATTTTAGTTTAAGTTTATATACTCGTACATATATATCACTTGCTACAACAGCGAAGGAAAGCATTGTCAAGAAACATACATAACTTAGAATTCTCCAAACACAAGTATTCTTTAAGGCGTCTGAAGTCTAGCAATCGACACTTGGCCAACGTGGTGGACTATGGCCTTACACGTCTCGTTGCATATATATTACAATTCGAATAAATAGACCTGATTTTATGTATTTCAAATCAGCTTCCAAACAGATCAGAAGTTAGTAAGTAGTGTGAAAAAGTTTCATATTGACACCGCAATACAATCGGAGTTTCGAATAACTCGCACGGTCATTATGTCATTGCACAACCATAGATTTGTATTTATGAAACCAATCCGTGTGTTTTATAATGCCCAATCACATATACCACGATGCGAGTGTAGAGTTATGAATATTAATTTGTGTCTGAGCTACTCGTACCTACCCGCCTACCTAACCTGACTTGACGTGACAAACAAAGATACTTATTATTTGGATTTAAAGTGATATGAACACCTTATACTGGAGTTCAACAAAGAAGATTAACTTTACGATCGTCAGGAGAGAGCAGTAATGGAGTCCATTTAAGTGAGTGAATGAATATAGCTTCAAATGTCGAATTACGTACTTTTGTTTAGAGTGCAATCCTTCCTATTATTTTAGACGTATAAACTGAAACTAACGATTTTTTTTCCTTAAGTAAACTACCTATTCCTTAGTGGGACGTAAACGTAACTGGGGAGAGATTAGAGTGTACTACACTCCTCTGCCTACCACTTCGGGATTAAATGCACGATGTTACGTCAAATTGTTCTCGACATATAAATAAAATCACGCAGTCCGTTTGCAATAGTTCGAGTGCCCATAACGCAACGCAGCAATCACAAGTGACAGCTCAAAGTGACGACCAATAAAACGTTCCGTTCCATTTAGAATCGGCAAGTGGTCTAGAATATAAAATACCTGGCGAATGCACAACGCGGAGTTTACGCTCCATTTCAACGTATGTGGTCACTTCTGAACTCTTAACGTGGAACGGTGGAATAACAATTAAACTGAAGAAACACGCAGTATATGTTCCACACTTATGTGGAAGTTTGTTTTTGTTCGTGAAACAGAACCCTTTTTATCATAATATAGCTGGAAAAGGATCTCTTCTCAGAATGAAAAGGGTTAAGGCCATAATCTATGGCGGTAGTTCAGTGCGTTTTGACAGACTTCGCTTGTCCCACAGAACGTTATGGAGTTACTGTAAATTATGCAGATATATTCAAGATATTATCTATTGAAGTTATTAACAAGCAATGATTAATTATTCCCCATATTTAATATTATTTTAATGGAATAGAAACGAACTTGAATACTAAAACCCTCTTACAAGCCTCTTACAAACCGATTACAAGATCTAATATCTTAAGATCTTAGATCTTAATCTTAGATCTTAAGATATTAGATCTAAGATCTAATATCTTAAGATATTAACGGAAATTCTTATTAATTTGGGTTAGGAGATTTAAACCATTATGGTATCTGAAAAACTAAGGGAGGAGTTTCACTAAAGTATACTCGATAGAAAGTTACAATAGTCCCATTTGAAAAATGGACTAATCTACTATATACTAGTACTACGAACTAAAAGGAAATTATAAAAAATACATGTAAACACAAAGACTCATACGTATATATTTAATACATAATACATGAATACATATAAATATTTGTAAAATCCCATTCATTTGTTATTTAGGAGTTATCAAAAAAAAACCACAGCTTCTCACTGAGAGAGGATTTTACGAAAATCAACGTAGAAAAGGGTTTGCGGCAAGTGCGTTTACCATAGGGAGTCCCATACGTACTCTTAATTTAGTAGAAAACCCCTGAAAGGGATAAAAGTCTTATAGACTTTTAATCAAATACACGGGCGCATTGAGCTTTTAACAATGAGACCCGTTGGTCTAAATTTAAGGGTATTTATGTACTGTACGTACATCTAATTTAAATTATTATTTTTAAATTTTTATCTAAATCCAGCCAAAATACCATACCACTTTTGTTTATATCAATTGCTTTTGTGCTTTTTTCAGTTAATCACGACCCATAAGTATATTTTTACAATTTGGTAAAAATATAAAAATTATCGTTAAATCAATACTAGGCGGTTTAAATATGAGCAACAGGAATATTTCCGTAGGCGAATCCTGAATGACAGTTTCACTACCAACCTTAAGCTTTCCACATTTTTCACACATACATATATATACTTATACATACATACTTATACATACATACTTATACACACTTATACGCACATACATATATACTATATATGTACTTTTTGTTTTTATTTCTTGTGATAACAGCATGTATTGTTCTCTATTTTTAACATTTGTATAGTTCAGTGTTTAACATTTTCCTCTCTATGCATTCGTAATATAGATTGTAAGTCAGTAAGCTACGAGTACGTATGTATAAAAGATCTGACGTTGTAGCGACTAACAACTTTAACAAAACAAATCTTGTAAAAGTAGCCCAACAAATGAACGGTAACGAACTAATCGCAACTTGTATCGAGTCGAGCAATCGGCCAGCAATAGGCCGGCGACGCGGGTCCAAGTTTTGATTAGCCGAAACTCGCGGCTAAATGTTTCTCCGTCCGCTAGTTTATCGACGTCCGCTATGAGCCGGACTGGACTTACACAACTTAATTATTTGTAACTTGATACTATTACCTAAGGGACTGTTTATTTCTATTTGTCCCTTTTGTCGAAAGGGAAATAGAAATAAAGGGGAAAATTGTTCCGGTTGATACCGCTTAAAGTTGTAAATCAAAATTACAAAAAAGACGCAGTTCCTTATAAATGTTAATCATAATAATGACATAAGATATAGTTTCAGCCTTTTCAGTTTCATTTTATATATAACTTTAATATATTCCTTTATGCAAATAAAGAAATATTAATATATATGTATTGCAACATATGTATATATGTATAAATATAGTGCAATATTGCCAACATTGATTACTTAATATCGTTAAAGAAACCGTCGTTGAGCTCCGCGTATCCTTGCGCGAATATAAACACAATTGCTCAAATAATATCAAATTAACATACTATTTATACAAAGTAAATGTACACATATACGACCAAACAGTGCTCTGTTTTGTTACACGAACGAGTTAATTATTAACTTGTCGTCTTTTCCCAAGCGTTGCGTATTGGAACATTTACATTAATTACTCATACGGTATAGTATAGACATACACGCATGTAGACGTGTATATATATATATATATAGACATATATATAGACATATACATATATATAGACATATACATATATATAGACATACTTTATTTATTTAATAGGCTTGCGTTTGACTGCTATCTCGCCTGATGGAAAGCGCGAAGCAGCCTACGATGTAGCACGCTTTTCTGAAAAGTGCCTGTTCACTCTTGTCATGAATAATTCCAATCCACGTTGTAACGAATCGGAAAAAATGGAAGCCGGGAAGGAATTCCACTCTTTAGGTCATAGGTCTCATAAGTTAGTGACAAGTCTCAATATCCTCAATGCATAGTTTAAGTCCATACATAATTTTATCCAAGACTATATTACTTGTTTTTAACTAATTTAACTTTTAATTGAGTCAGTCGTTTCTTTATCGCAACCCATGTTAAGTGAAATTATCATGCAATATTCCGCTTTACGTGCAATGTTAAACGTTGTATTACAAAATAACTTTAACTATTTTATTACTGTTACTATGTAGTATGTAATAACCAATACAAGACTGTGCGAAACGATCATGAACTGGTCTGAGAGTTGACAGGTTGGTCGCCTTCAGGGAATCGCGACGGACGAATCCAATTAAACGTAGCGAAGGAATACGCGTCCTCGAATCGGAAACGTACCAAACTAGATGTTCCACAATATACCCTCCTGTCCCTCGGGGACACAGGTGCTTGTGGACATCAAAAGACATTTTCAATACATTCACAACCAACGAAGTTATTATATATGTATTTATCTGCAATATGCCAAGGGTAAGGTTGGTGTATAGAGAGGAAAAATTTAGCCTAATTTTTTAAGAAGCAGTTTATTAATAGCTTCATATGATATTTTTATGTTTTTAACATGACGTATATTTGTGTAAAACATCAAGATTTTTAAAATGTTACACGCTTGCTCCATATTATGTCAGTTGCTAAATATGTAATGTGGTGTCATGTTTTAAAATGGACCGTTGACCATACCAAATAACACGAGTAATAATAATAATATAGTATTATCAAATCATTTTATGCAGAAATATCAAACGAGTAGATAGCAATTACAGTAATTTGAGGTGCCGGGTACCTTATGAAGGTCCCCCCCCCCCCATAAAACAAAAAAAAGGTGCGCTGAGGACCAATATAGATCACTTTAGGAGTATTGTTCATTGACAAATAATATTGACTTTCATTTAATGTCGTAAATAAAAAAAAAACAACATTTAAGTTACGCGCCATCCGGGTGTCCATCAATAAGAGACAGTTACGTGTGCTAAGGATTTACATAGATCTCTAAGGAACATTGTTTATTTACGGACAATATATAGTTTTTATCTAATGTTTTAAATAAAAAAATCCCGCGTATCTTCCAACAAGAGACAGATAACAATAAAAAAAAATTAAAAATCACCCTAATTATTTGTACCCGTTTAAAGGTTATTTTATATATTTTATGAGGTTGAGCAGTTTCTGAAAAAATAATAATGTTATCTATAATGAAAATACTTAAACTATTATTATAGCGATAGAATACGCTGCTACGACACCGGCGTATGAAGCTACGCGCTACGTATTCGTAGTGTGCTACGCGGCGTAGCAGGCTATTGTCTTACGTGCTACGGTAACCCCATTAATGCCGTGGACGAACTTACAATACGCTACGAATTATAAATAATACGATGGATTGTGTAACTATGTATTTAAGTCCACCTTATATGATGGGTAATGCGGTATAATAGGATTTAATTACAAAGTCGTGTACCCACTACTATAGGTGATATTGACACTTAAATACAAGCTAGTGGATGACCGAACTTTGCTCGGATTTTTTTTTGTAAGACTCACATTCGCTACCTTAATATAATATTGCTACTTTTTGATAAATCTGATATTTTCTTACCTAAGAATAATGAGTTTCATAACATATAAACGATTGCTTTTGTTTTGATATAAGTCTTAATTATTACAAAGTCTAAATATATCTATTAGACTCTGTATATTTCCTCCTTGTATCTACTTCCTGCAAATATCTCCCACTAGCCGGTGTAATGTTCTTGTCGAAAACCCTTACCGCACGGCCAGTTTGTGGGACCCCCGTGGGGATTCATTATCTCCCAACGGGGAGGCCCATTATCTTTGAACGGAAGAAATGCCCGAAATTGCTCTAATCTATACAACGTATACAGAAACTCGTTGTTTATGTATGTACGATAGAAACAATGATGTACGAGGCACTGTTTTACTCGAATAGTAATTAAATTTTCAGTCATGCAGGACTAAGGATTAATATTAATTAATGTAAGACATATTTTCACGTCTGTAATCCCCGAAAACGTAGGCAGAGGAGTGTGACACGTTCCCACGTTTCACCAATTACTTTCACATCGCACTGTGGAATGAGTAGTAAGCCTGTTGTCATACACCGGACACAAGTCCAGACACCGAACCACTACTGGATAATCTAATTTAGACAAAACCAATGGTACGCGACCTCTCCGTCGGCAGTCGCTCTTTCAACCACTAAACCAACAAGACAGGCAACGTAATCGTGACTAGTGAAACGTAGGAGTGTACTACACTCTTCCGCCTACCGCTCCGGGGATTACCGGCGTGATGTTACATTTTTTACTTATATATAAGCTAAATCTGTAAGCGTTAAATTATTCGTAGATAAAACTATATAATGATATGTTAAGCTGAAACCATCAGTCCATTAGCTTTAGCTGAATGATACGCACGCTTCGTACACCCAATGGTTTCATAATAACTGACAGTATTGTACTCGGACCTCCAGGGATATGCTAATACATTGAGCGCGTATTTAATACATATGTACATACGATACACCTAATACCTGTATTATTCTGTTATATTTGTTCGTGACTATTGTGTGGTTGTGTATTGTATAATGTCTGTGTATAAACGTGTGCCTATTACGAGTACCTATTATATTCTAAAGCGTTCTTAATTCAAAAATGTCAATGTTCAGAAATAACGTTCATATTGTGATAAATGTAAAAACAGTGTTTCAGGTCTGTAAGAATAGATATTGTGATACTCGGCGCAATCGGGCCTTCCTGTACGAGACCTTGAAAGACGAATTATATAAATTATAATAATCACATTCTTAATTTTAAGTCAATGTGTTATACAATCAGTTTTTTAATACTTAAAGTAATTTTCACAACTAAGGTAGCACGTACATACCTTATATGGCGTCGTATGTAAAAGTAATATAGTGTTAGTGATATTTATTTATCATTTATTTTTCCTGTAACATGCGGATTAAATTTCTAGTCGCGTTATGTACGAGTTAAGACTTAGTGATGGTGAAAAATTGTCGCAATTGATTATATGTGTATGTACCGTCTTTATTCGCGATTTTTTTCGCAATCGCCCGAATAGTTTCAGACTTATACGAGGTTCATCATCATGAGCTCCTGGCGTATACAACGTCATATATCGTGTTGTATATAAACACTCACAAAACATTTAAGAGTAAAATAGTGCTAAGTCATAAATACAATATAACAAAACCTAAACAGGAAAAATCGTATAGCTGGTGAAACGTGGGAGTATACTGCACTCCTCTACGGGGATTACAGGCGTGATGTTACGTTTCTTTTTTAACAAAATAAATGTAATGACGCTTAGGCAGAATGGTTTTAGTAAATGCAATGTTTTTTATATCCCACTGCTGGACCTAATTCTCTTCCACGACTGCATAACACCTGGAGCATTCTCAACCACGCTGCTTCTATGTCAACAGATATTACGAGTATATCATAAATAAAATCATTAAAGATTCACCCTGAGTTTTGTAATTTTCTTCAATAAAGTGTTCGTTAATTACAAGGCTTCGAAGTATTTCGCCGGATGTCAATGCTCGAATTCGGCCATCATTACATTTCAATTAACAACGCCATTAGCAGATAGCATAGCCGCGTAACAACGTTGGTCTGATTAATCAAGCAAGCCTATCAATCATTATTTATTTCCTTTCAAAATACTTGAAAATTTTACGCCGTAATTATATCATTAAAGACTATTATTTTTCAACATAAACAAAACGTGTTTGATGAAACGAATATGTACAGAGAGTCAAAACGCTTGATTCCTTACGGGGTAGGCAGTGTACAACTGTTAATGTCAAACGCCTCTATCCCTTCAACGTGATGCACTTCCACGTTCACCTCCAAATATACTGCTTCAGTAATAACTAGACAATGTTACATATAAACACAAAGAAATGTAAAGTCGTACAAAAGCTCGTACAAAACCACTTACCTCATGTCGTATCGTAACACCATGTACTATATATTATCTATATGTTAAAATAATAGTACTTAGTTTAGACCTTCGTATCTGGAATTGTTAAAACAGAACCCTTATTCACTTTTATGTTCCAGCGTCTGTCAAGTCGTTTTTCTCGCAAACGGCTTCGCCTTTCTTAAGGGATCCATCCACGTATGAATGCGAGTGTTGTTACAGGGAACACTGTACTATTACGTATGTGCGCATAGTACGGGGATGTATGCTGAAATATTGGGATTTGAATATAATTGGGTGATAG
>DWDW01000488.1:0-14649 GCA_018245635.1 Mimoniades versicolor eupheme | reverse complement strand
CGACCCGGGAATCGAACCCAGGACCTCCCGTTCGGCAGTCGCACTCGCAACCAACACGACCAACGAGGCAGTCAAAGAGATACGTGAATTAAGTCGATCTATAATTTAATCACGTACACGGTAATGTATTCATGCATAACGATGAATACATGTCTTGTAGATAATGTGATAATTGCATACCGCTAACAGCAATACGCGTATGCAAAGTTTTGCATTGCTAATTTATCAACCGGGATACCGTCCCATCACAGCGATTGTTATAATTTGAATTGCATTCACCTATGATGTGATTTGTGATTGGGTAATTTGTTTTGATATTCAAATTATGGTTTAAATAATCAATGTATATTGATACTAAAGGAAGACGGCCACTGTATTGATATTTAACTGAAGTCTTGTAGAAACCAATCACTTTGCGTTTCCGCGCGTTTTTTCCTCGGATCTGTGTATCCGTATGTAGACGTTAATTAAGTACTATTATGTTAACACTCGTGTTTAATTTATGCGTTAATATTAACATTTTAAACGTTGACGTAACGTAATTGTGCAATCCGTGCATTAACTCGGAGGTTTTATTACGCGGAAACGGTAATAAATGAAATCAACATAACCCGGACACAAAAGGAAGTAGGTTAGGTAACCGTGCGTTAATCCCGGGGAGAATTTACCGCGCGTTACTTTCTCGCTTCTTTATCGTGCCGTTGAAATCGTACTTCTTTGTGAGTAATCCCTCCACGTCTCGGGCATGTCGCCGACGAAGATAGAGCACGATCTTCACAAATAATGTCACATGCGATTCGTTTCAGTGGACGTGACTTGCATCGGCGCGGCTGGGCCCGTGCCGTGCATAATGGGATAAATATGCCGCGGTATGCCCACACATGGCCCTCAAATTAAGCGAGCGCTATTTATTGCACGCGGCGAAACTTCCTTAACCGTGCCTTCATTAACTAGATTGTGTTTACCTATACAATATTATTATTTATCGCGCTAAATGGATCGTGTTTGCACGACGCTCGCTATTTCGCGACGTAACGCAGTGAGGCAATATGAAGTGCCGTGTTATTAAATTACTGGTTGGCCCCTTGGGACACAACAATAGCAATACATGTGTGAATAGTACCACATTCACTTGTGAATTGAATCAGGTAAATAAACGTCAAAAAAATATTACATCAAGACAGTTGTGTAAGAAAAAACGACATAAGTAGATTTTAATGGCTATTTCAAACGAAGCGATGGGTAATTACTGTAATAGCGAAAAGAATGGGAACAATTTTCTGATAAGGTTCTTTTGAAGCAATAAAACTTTTTAAATCTTTTACTAATACATCGAAAAAGACCGCGATTCAAGAACATTCCAAGTAAAATATGTAATTTGAGATAAAGCGGCATCCCATTCCAGATAAGACGCAGCACGACCCACGTCGAGAGCCATCCAACTCGTTACGAGCCGCCCGAAGCGAGGTGTGATACAAAATCATCAATCTTGCCCGAGATTGTACTATTAAATGCCTCTTCGCTCCTTTCCCCCGAACTCGAGACCAGAAACAAATGTAAAAAGTTGTGTGATAAGTTCAATTTGAATTTGTAAAGCCCCTTTCAGCGTTTCTCGCCTGTTTATCTCGGCGAGGAAGGAGCAGAAAATACAAAAGTAAGAGATAGGAAATGAAGAGGCGGAAAAAAAGTGTCGGGTGCGGAACAAACGCGGAAAAGTTGGCGTTATCCGAGAGACAAGTTAAATCGCAATTTATTAGGGCGTACTAGCCGGCTTAGTGCCGACGCGCCGGGACGTTCGCCGTTCCGCCGTGCGATCTCCGCCGCGGACCCGTGGCTTCTCAGATCTGAAACATGATAGACGAAACATTTGTACAGATTTAACGAACTTTCAATCGAAATAAATGCATAATATATTACAAGTATTTGACTATGCTAGTGTTTTAAATAATTATTTATATTTTTATAGTGTACAATCGTAACATCACGCCTGTAATCCTCGAAGAGGTAGGTAGAGGAATGTAGAACACGCCCACGTTTCACCAGTTACGTTAACGTCCCACTATGTAATTGGTGGTGAGCCTATTGCCATACACCGGGCACATACCCCGAGGCACAACTAGAAAATCTAAATTAGAATAATTTAGTAATGCCCGACCCGGGAATTGAACGCAAGACCTCCCGATCGGCAGTCGCATTTACAACCAACACGACCAACGAGATAGTCAACAATGTAGTGTACAATACATGACAAAATGCTCAGTCCTTATTTCATAGTAATTGGTGAATTTACTTAGTAACTGGTAAAATTTACGTTAATAAAATCTAAATCGGATACACATACGTTGATAACAATAAAGCGGGGTGTCGGGACGTAATATTGGAGTGAGTGTACAGCGAGGAGGTCGTTTGTCTAACAGCAAAGTGCCACTTTCGGCGCGTCACCAGCCGTCGGCTAGCGCCACCCGCGCTGTGTCCTAGCACGGCCGATGTACCGTGCGTTAGCGTAGCGTCATCGAGAAACATTCGTAGAGTACGAGCGTGTATATACAAGTATCTTAGTACCGGTCGTTAACGTAGCATCATCCAGAAACATTAGTAGGTATACTACAAGCATGCGTGTGTTTTAAGATGCTCAACCCCTCATTATTGATGTCAATGATCTCAATTGGCAAATAACGCAACGTGTAAAGGATCCTTTATTACTTTAAAGAACTAGTGAAAACTATTTTTATTTTAATTTATAACGATTGGGTATCAAAGCGTTTTGATTAAAGTATTTACATGTGATAAGAAACGTACATAATGAAGAAATTTGCTCGCCTTAATGTTCGTATACGTGTGTGAAGTCTGTCAACGTGTGCTTGGCATGTTAATTATAAAAAGGGACCACCCGCATTCTACAGTAGAAAAATCAAAGTATGTACTATGTAGTAAATATGCATAAAATACCTAACTTTTTTCTACAACATTTTAAAGCATTATGCTTTTCTTTTATTTAATCTTTTATTTTGTTTCATATTTATTTTACTTTCAAATATGGTGTAACGTATTCAATAGTTATGGTGCTTGGCTCGCAGGCGGCGACCATCGGGGGCGGTCGGGCGACTTGTTTGTCAACTGTGCAAACAACTAGAATCATTAAACTAATTACGTGTACTTAATAAGACCACTTTAATTTACACGTTATTTGATCGTTGTAAAATTAAATACGAAACACTACCTTTTGATAGTCTTTGAAATTTGGAATTTTTTTAGGGCTCAATTTCTTTTAATTAAATGATGGTTTAACTATGGTTATTCCAAGGAAATAAATATATCATACGCGCGTGTTGTACGATGTATATGATAAGCGAGGTTGAAATTAATGCCATTATTAATATTAATATAATATATATTAATAATACATAACAAACGTAACATTAAGCCTATTATCCTCGAAAAAGTAGGGAGAGGAAAGTAGTATATTCCACACTTCTTCAGTTACGTTTTTACCTCGCACTATGTGTCTTGTTACTCATATAACTTCTTCATAATACTTCTCATATAACATCTTCTGTATTCATTACAGATAACATTATCCGTAATGAATACAGAAGATATTTAATTCAATTTATTTACCAGATACATATGGATATAAGTATGAAACATAATAACAACATGTTTGAAAAAGTTTACATTAGTAATCTATGAAGGGTTGAAACGAGCTAAGGGATGGAACAAGCCAAGATTGCACTTGCAGTACGAATGTACGTGCTTATGACAGAGTTGTGCTATCGCGCATCTCCAGGCGCGGACCCGCTCACAAATCTTTATTCAAACCAATATTTATTTATTTTGTTTACTTGCCCTTCCCACGCTCTTCGCAAAGGGTTGCCTATTAATTATATTTATTGGCGATTAAAGGCGTTTCTCTAGTTTTAATTTTTGTTTTGTTTGAAGTCGTAACCAGTGAATGTTTATTATATGGTTTGAATTCGTTATAAAAAAAGAATATTTTAAATTAATATTTACTCATAATTATAAAACGTTCTTTATCTAATAACTAGATTAATTTTTTGTCAATAAGTGTAGATTTTTAGGAATTAAAAAACAACTAGATTTCATTTATTTCTTATTTTTTAATAAATGTGATGCTAAGTTGCAAGGCGATAGTGCTGCCACCTATTCAATAACAACAAAAAACTCTCGTATGGGATGTCAGATCTACGAGCTCGTATATTAACTATGAGTTACATAACGTCCATGAGTTGAAGTCTACATCATCGTATTCTAACAACAGTTCTTGCGCAATCAAAAAAACGAAAAAGCCAGGTGCACCTTTACTTTTCGTAAGGTATAACTTTCGTATCTTTCTGTTCTATGTCCGCTAATTGTGGTATGCTTTAACCAGATCCGGTACCGTCTGCATATTCCATTATCTGCACGATCGTGCCAACCCGCCCATAAATATTCATACGATGTTCGGCGAGTTGCACGTATGTTACATGTTATTACTATTATCAACATGTTTTTCCCGCTCGAGGAAATAAGTTTTCCCAATATATGTCAGTCATTGAGTCATTGACAATATGCGCAAAGTAGCTGGCAGCAGCCGACGTGGAAATAGAACGGCAGATGAAAGAGAGACAAAACAGATAAATAACGCCGAATGTTGCTGGACGCAGGTGCCGAGAGAGAGAATCTTGACCAAATATGTTAAGTACTGGTTGGCGAGGGAGTCAGTGGTGAGAAATTAGAACGGCCTAGGCCTAGGGCCAGCAGTAGACGGAAATTAACTGATGGTGATGACATGAGTCATTTGGAACACGAAAATTATAAAGAGTTATATGCTTTCAGAAATTAAAGCTGACTATACTTAGTCACCACTTACGGCCGGAGGTTGTGAAAACAAACTTTTTAATTAGTTTTCGTGTACAAATAAGGTGTCTTCGTAGTATCTACGACATCCATTATTGCATAGTGCTACAACGAATATGTATCTATATGTTTACATATACGTACATATACAGTGTGAATAAATCTGTTTGTGTCGCTACAAATAGAATAGAACTTGTGCTGACTCTTCACTTAATTTGTTTAAGTGCACGTTCCGATCTGGATACCATGTTTTATATTTAGTTTGAAATATATATTTGAGTATATGTATATATGTATGTTTATATATTACTTTAAAATTTATATTGACTGCCTCGTTGGTCGTGTTGGTTGCCAGTGGTTGGTTACCGGGTGGGGCACTACTAAAGTTTCTAATTTAGATTTTCTAGTAGTGGCTCGGAGTCTGGATAGATATGTGCCCGGTGTATGGCAATAGGCTCACCACCAATTCCATAGTGGGACGTAAACTTAACTGGTGAAACGTGCGAGTTTTCCACATTCCTCTGCCTACCTTTGGGGGATGACACGCGTGATGTTACGTTATATATTACTTTAGTTTGTAGGACATAGTCTAAGTGTAAGTTGACAGACTTCACTGACTTCTGACGAACTTCACTGGCTTCATTTGACAACTGTTTGGATAACTCTAAAATGTTCATGTCCTCATACGATGTTTTCCTTTACCTTTACAACAACAGATATTTAATATATGTATTTCGCAAGTACCGAACGATTAATTATTGAACAAATCATCATCATCATGATCATCAACAACGTCGACTCGTTTATCATTTCACTGCTACAAGTGGATCTGCAGCGCTGTTCGCACGCTTACCAAGCACGGGTTAGGCAGAACTATGCAAACATGAATAATTAATTTATATTTCTGACAGATATCTGCTGTATGCACACAGAGACAGCAGTTTCGCATGTGTGCACGGAATCTAATAACAAAACACAGTACCTACTGTTTGCCTTATGGCAAGATGTATAATGAATAGTCAACATTGCGATGCGTCGCAATGAACGTGATCGCTGTTTTAATAACGCCGACGTCATCCAGTCACGCTGCTCCACGTGCACGCTGCGAGCATGGGCAACATTTGGAGCGGCCTTTCTATAATGAAGAGCTAAGCGAAAATTAATTGTTCATTAAGCGTAGCGCTCGTTAGGTGGATTGTATACGCGACGTCGGTGTACATTAACGTTGGACGCCCGACGACCTTACGTCATAAGCTTGTAGTCATCTTCTTGTCTCATAGATATTTGCTTGCAAATTGATACAGTAGGTGTCATTTACTGTAAAAGACACTATTTTATTTCTTTTTTATTGTTATGGTTAATTTTGCATTTGCAATTGTAACACATTGCATGCCCACATGGGTCAAATATGATTGAACTGTATTTTTTTCTAAGAACATTTTTACCATATTTTGCAATAAATTTAATTCTTGCATTAAAAAAAATATTTTTTTCGAATGAAAAACGAACTAGTTCTTGGGTGCTTTTGATTATTATGATGAACGCCAGAAAAAATTCAATTTTGTTATCATCATCATCATCGATCCATTTTAGTCCACCGCTAGACGTGGACGAAACCATAGAGGGCTTTTCCGTACTCCCCATAATAGCGTATACACATGTAAAATAACAATCAACAAATTCCATAAAAAAGCATTCAAAAATACCTAGGAAAGTTTCTATAACTATTTTGCTAAGTACGCGCAGACATGCAGAGGTGTGGGCTCGCGCGGAGCCCGCGACAGACCGGCGCCACAATTACCCAGGCCCCGTAAATCATAAACATCAACCCCCCATTTAATCCAAATAGTCCCTCGTTAGTCGAACAGCCTGCGTCTAATTTGTCTACTCAACTGGAGATTAATTTATTAACATTAATTATATAACAATATTACAGGGAACGCGTGGTCGCGACTTACAATACGTGTCGACTTTTAATAGCACTTTGTAATTTCGTTTACGTTTGACTTTCTTTCCGCTCTATTTTATGTCACACTATTCAACATTTCTATGACAATCATTATCACTATCATAAGCCCACTGAAGTCCATTGCTGGACATAGATCTCTCCTGATGGGTAACGCCCGTAATCCCCATGTTGGGCATGCGGGCCAGGGCACTATCAGGCACCGCGCCTTAATTATGTAAATTACATATAATTAAACATAAATATTTGTAATTATATGTGTTTTATATGTTTAATTATATGTAATTTATATGTGTAATTGTATGTATAATTATATGTATAATTATATGTAATTTATATATAAATTTATAATAAATTTAAAGCATATTATGAGTTAGTGTAAGGAAGATTGTCACGCAAGACGTACTTTCCTTTTACTTTCTAAGTTTATATTGATAAATCTCAGATTGGGAGCATAAAAGCGATAGACTGTAGATATAATCATCAGTTCGATTAAGTCCTTATTAAGTAAGTAACTATCTCCATTGAAATTCCAAGACAATTTTAATTAAAATGATGTTATTACAAAAACTAAGTCTATTTTGACATTTATCAAAAAATTATGTATATAAACGACTTCATAGATTATTGTTTGGAACACAGACATACATGGAACATACATAGACATACATGGAACATGTATGTACATGAAACGTAGAACATACATGGAAAAAGATATAAATAGTTTGTTTAATCTACCCGCACTCGCTATAGTGCCTTTTTCATTTCGCAATTTTATTAATTTTGTTTGGCAATATGGTGCACCGGCTCCCTAAACTATAGGTGGCCGGATGAGAGTAAGCGGGGCATAACTTTTTATAGGCGTTTTCGTTACGAGCACTTCCGCCTCTATTATAAGTTCACCCGATTTACTAAATAGCTTATCTTTTACCAACAACTTATGAAAATGTTAAATTTTTCTAACAAAATTCGGACGTGGATAACATTTAACATATTAAAAAAACTAACATTACGCCGCTTATCCCCGCAGAGGTAGCCAAAAAGATACAAACATATTAAGCACTGCTTTTGATAACTTTAAAAATATTCCAATAATAGTGATATTTTTGTAAATGTTTAAAATGACTTTAATGTTGTGGTAATTTTTTTGTATCTTCTAAGTAACATCGTTATATAATCCCATTAATTTGAACAAGTATTCAATAATGTTATAATCTAACAATAACAATGTTATAATCTACTTACAGATTAACTAAACCAAATCATAATACCATAATTCCATGGAACAATAATTATCGCATACATAAATTATTAGTCTCTTTGTCAATTTGTATGAAAGTCGGCAGCATTGAAAAATTATAAGCGACCATCAAATAGGAACAACAGTTATCAAATTTTCACCATCACGCCTGGGTTGCCCTGTATGGGGTAGGCAGAGGAGTGTAGAACACACGGTTTTCACCAGTTACGTTTTCGATTCATTATGGAGTAGGGGATCAGTGTACTGTTATACACAGAGCGAAAATCCAAAGTCTGTACTACTAACTACTGAGATACAGAAATTAAAAAAAATTCTTTGCCTGACTCTGGGATCGAATCCAGTGCCGCTTGATTAGCAGTCGCGCACGCAGCCACTCGACCACCGGGGCAGTAATATCATGAACAATATCGAACGCCTGCGGCCGAGTGACGTGGTTCGCGCTACTAATTACCTTTGATATGGAGAGGTTTGTCGATCGCGGGGCGACCGCAGCTGTGTCGTAATTGAAAGGGCTTAACTCGGTCGCGTGTTTGATTCTGTACGATTTATATTGTCAAATACCTCGAATGTGCATTTGGTATACGCTTTGTGTAATCGATACGTGCCTAACAATTTAAATCTCTTTATGACATAATCGCCTATAAATGAGATTAATGAATGGATCAATAAAGATCTTCGAATTTGTACATAAGTACTTTCACTATGATTTTAATTGGTACCTAAAATAAGTGTGAGAATATTACATTTTTTTTATAATCCCAGATATTGTTTAATAATTTATTAAATAAATTTCAAACATGATTTATCTGCCCTGACATTAAAATATAATATATATTTTTTTATTATAATATATGTTTTTGTTATGATTGAGCGTACTGAGCATTTTATTGCCTGAGTATAGTCATAAATAGACAGTTTGATAAGTTTGATAGAGTATAGACATAATAGACAGTCTACACAGTTTTGATTTAATTTCAATTTCAACAGCACACATTTGTACGTAGTATAATCGTGACACGAAAAATATATATATTTCAAAATGCTATCAATGCATTTCGTTCAATTCGCATTAATTCCGGTACGCTAAAAAGAGCATCGCTTTCTGTTATTTTTATAGCTATTAGTTTTTGCGGCCTGGTTTAATATATGCATATAAAAACGTACAGTCAGCAATGACATCCAATGGACTGATATGGACTTAAATTCGATAAATAGATATAATACGAGTATTTTAATGCATTCGTTAAAAAATAATGATACATTTTGATTTTTTTTTCAATCGTTATATCCTAATTACTGGGTTTTTCCTACAACATGTGCAGTACTATGTACTATGGATTTATGATCCTTATATAGCATTAGATCCACCCCCTATGCCTTGGCACATATACTATAAGTGAAAGATCGTGGGAGTTCAATACACTCCTCTGTCTATCCTTTCGGGGAAATACAGGCTTGACGTTATGTTTACATTCATGTTTCACGGCTATGAGCATATTAGCTGCTAGTAAAGCGTACTTCGTTAAACAAAGGGTCCGAGGGTTGTTTGGGAAATGGCACAAAATGGCCCGCAGAAAAATAAGCTCTGTCGCAGTTGCATCGCGCGTCGGTCACATGGCGTAGCTGGACACCTACATAACTGATCATTATTCAATTTGCTCTCATTCACGGTCATAGCAGTGGTGATTGCGGAAAAAAAATTGTTTCCACAGTAAATGAATATGCTGTAATAACATTTTGGCCAATCATATATAATACGCCGTGTATACAAGACCAAACACATCCTTCATAAGAAACACAATTTTCGAACAATACTTTTTCAGGATAGAAATAGGTTTTTTTTTACACAGTAGGCGTAGCAGTGTTACTGCCCCGGTTAAGTTTATGCATTTTCTACCACTTGTTGAATCACTACTAAGGTATAAATGCGATTTTTAATTATATCTAGTAATAAAATTTTGAATTACTAGATATTATATAATCTGTAGTTATAATCAGAAATAATATTAACATTTCCGATACCAATTTACCGTGACGAATTTCATATCCATAGCACGAAACTTCAACTATTGGATTTGAATCGAACTATTAGTGCGATTTGAACTGTCGCCTTGACAGAGTATTGTGGGGAGAGGCAAACTTGAAGCCTTGTTATAAGATTCCATTGAAAGATTCTGTAGAAGCGATAATTGGAAGTAACATGACAGTCGCCTGTTATTGTTTGTTAAACTAATTAAAAAGTTTTAAGTTCAAGTTTGGAACGACGGACGAACCGCCCAGAATCAATACAGCGAGTAAGAAACCAGGTTTCGATACATCGTTTGAACGCGAAGTTTTAAAAGAAAGTTTTGCCTATTTTATTTTAATGTATAATACTTATGATGGCAAATGTTCTTCGTTTATGTAGTTTCATTTTTGTGTATTTAATATATTTCTATAGTTTTGCCAACATCGGTCCCACAATGCTATTTACAATTTCATGTTATCTTTATTCGTTTAAACCGCGTTCATGTTCTCAGATATCCATCGCGAATTGGATGTGCTTGTTTGAAAATGTACAGTGTTTTCCGTTTGCATTTTCATTCGGTAACGTCGACGACGATATCCAAAATACATTTATTTATTCCTAGAACTTTAATCGAAGAGGGCAGATGAACATTGAACGAACTCTCGCCGACGAAACTTTCCCGTTGAAACATCGCGCAATAACTTCCGTTTGCAGTTTGTCTCTAAAAAACTTCAGTGTTCCTTGATAGGATTCAGAATTTGTCCCTACTCATTTGTGAACTGAAAGTTTCTTAAAAAACATCGCCAGTTAAAACTTAATTATAGTTCACCGGGTTAATTGAAATAATAATTTTAATTTTTATTAATCATAACATGTTTTACATTTAAACCAGTGATGTCTGACTGCTAGAAAAGCGTGAGTTGGGGTCTAGGAGTCAATTATTATATAGTTTAAATATAATATAACATTATCACATAACATAACTACAAGTTAATTTAATTAATTATAAGTTAACTGGACTTATTACAAATTAGTTTCGCGATGGTAATATTTCCAACAATGCGTGAATTTGACAAAAACCCGGACGGAACACACGGTGTGTGCGTGAACAAGCGTGCATTGAAGTTACGGAACAACGAAGTGTAGCAAGCGTTGTGTTGGGAACAAAACGACTGCAGCGGCCGCCCGCGCTCCGCTGAACCGTATTCCGCCTCTTAACCTTTTAATTGAAACAAATCGTACGCGCCACTAAAGTCATTGCTCTCAATTATATCACACAAGGAGCTAACCGATGCTTATGAAACTTTGTAGGCAATTAATTAATTTACATATAACAACAACTCGTTTCATCTCTAACAATCTAGTTTGGATCACATGTTTTATAACAAAGCTATTGTTTTTCTTTTTCGTTTTTGTAAGTCTTCCTTGGGGGTTTACTCTTAAAGTAATAGTATATTACACATGAGTTAGTAAGAGCAATATGCTGCTAAAGCTACGATGCTTTAGAGAACTTTTCGAGAACTTTCGATCTATTAAAATGAAGAAGCCGACGTAAATACATACATATATAATTCTATCTGTGACCAATTTACCGTTCCATGTTATATATTACTATGTTTTCTAAGTCCTGGCTAATCCGGGTTTACAAGTCCCGTAATTTTTGTGAAGTTGTTTTGAAAAGGATGGCGGATTACAAAAACGGGAGGGTCAGGTTGAAAGCAAGTCCGGATAAAGAGACGCGCGTTGGGAGTTTCGTGGCGAGCGGATAAGTGGTGATTCCCGTCTTCGACGAAATACAGATTGATTTTGGCCGAATGATGGAAATTACTAACGACGCTTTTACCTCAAGATATACATTTGTATTTATACGAACTAGGTTCAATATGGTAATCTTAACTTTTTTCCTTGTCAATCTTTCAATATACATACTCGTATCTTGTTTTGTCAGCATATGTATATAACTACATTGAAATTTATATATTTATATGTGTTTATAGAAAGGGGGAGACAGAGGAGTGTAGTACTCCCACTCTTTACTAATTATGTTATACTTTTCATGGAATTGGAGGTAAGGTATTGCCATACACCTAACACAGCTAGATTAACGAGGCATTCATTAATATGTACATACATATATAGGTGATTTATCAGCTGTGTAATAAGTATTGCAAAATCAGTGCCTAGTCCTAAAAATGTGTTTATTCATTTATTATTATCATGAAGAAACATTATATTTACCCCAGGGTAATGCTATAAAAACTATAGTACCCCAAAAGTACATACGAATTTTCCTACATTTTATTTAAGAGGGGATCTTTTAAAGAATTTAAACATATCTATGTTCTTCTTGTTGTACATTCTTCATTAACGCGATGTGATATTAAATAACACATAAAGAAATGTTGTAAAAAGAACAAAGCGTCTGTGTACACACGAAAACTTCACACCCTCTCATGTAATTCTCTCTAGCAAGGGTAGGGGGTGTTTGTTTTCGATGTGACTGCTAACAGTTAAATAAATTAGATAAGGCAAGATACAAGCCGACGCAGGCACTTAGCAACTTTCTGCGTTGTCAACACTTTTATGTCTGTATTGAGTTGATCCATTAGAGATCGGCTGGGACCAACACTTAGCTTCATTTTATCATCAAAGCATATAGTGTGTCTTTAGAGCACACTGATATTGTAATGTGATTGTTGTAAGTTTTTGAAGTCTATGAAACCGGAGTGTGAGAATGTCAGGTACGTGGGAGAAACACGACAGGTCTGTGAGGTTAGAAATATATGGTACTCGGTACACTGTGCACACCCAATCAGGGACTACGCGTGAGGGTATAATGGTAGTAGGTACTAGTTTTTTGAAGTAGTAAGAAATATGTTTGCTATCAAAGAATAGATTTGAAATAAGTAAAAAATTGTTATGTGAAAATCACATTTAATTTTTTTTATTGTTAACACTTTAAATGAGTCGTTAAACATAATATTATACATAAGTATCATATTAATTTATTTGTATACAAAATATTCTCAATGGACCCACTGTGGTGGTGATAAAAAGTATCTAATAAAATACCATAATGACTTAGAACATGTTTTGTTAGGAAAAATTTGTATATATGAGTAGATTAAAATAATAAAGAAAATTATTATAAGAAGTAACGTATGTTAGAATTAGCATTTGTATAATGCGGAGAAACAGCGAGACGGTTGTGGAAGTTTTAATATCTATTCCGATTAGATTCAGTGTCAGGCGGAGGGTGGATGGCGGAGTCGAAGGAATATTAGATGGATTGGGCTTCGAATACAAATATGGGAGATAGGGAAATCCGATTTGCTGGCGGCCCCAGACGTGTCGTATTCTCGGACTATTTTTTGTGAAACATATCACATTTTAATAAGACAACCCCAATAGATGCCTCAAACTTATACCCCGTCCGCATTGAGTTCATAAATCTTGATATTTTGTTCTTCAACTTTTTCTATTAAAGCTGTTTTAGTTTTTGCTTAAACATTTAAGATTGTAATAATAACATCTCCGCACTTGTAAAGATACAAATAAAGTCTTTGACGCTAAGAACCGAGAAGCTAATTCTGGAATCAAATAAGTAACGTAAAAATGTAACATCACGCCTGTAATCCCCGAAGAGGTAGACAGAGGAGTGTAATAAACTCCTACGATTCACTTGTTACGTCTCGCTGGAATAATTGATTCGCCTTTGGCACAATTCTAGACTCCAAGCCCCTATATGAAAATCTAAATTTAAAAAGTCCAAAAGTCTCCGACCCGGGATTTGAATCCAGGACCTCCTGAGCGACAGCACGGCTAACAAGGCAGTCTTACAGAATGTACTTTTTAACTTTGAATATGAAAAACATTTTACAATTTCATGTAATAATAAAATAGAGTGTACTTCCTGAATTAATACAGTGCCCGCAAATGTCCAACGACACTAATTAAATTCTCTTGGCTCAAATTCATTTCACACATTTTCCGAATGCCCTTTGTTGAATGAAGACTGGAACTTCACAAATATAACGTTTACTTTATTATTATTAAAAAACTGTATTTTAGATGAACAACAGTCACAGGTACGTTGGAAAAGATTTCTTTAGGAATAAGCTTTGTATAGATTTATCTCCGTTTTATTAATTTACGTTACAATTGCCTATGTACCATAATAATTAAATAAATGAATAAAAAGGTGTCCTTTGTGTATATATTTCACGACATTTTTTACTGCTGAGAACGGTTTAACCAAAATTATAGACCGCTTTTGTGAATCAAAGTAGTATTCAATAAGTGGTAGGTACTATCCACATAACTTAGTTTGCACATTATTATTCGTATATATTGTTCGTGTGATGGGCTACTGTTGAGACAGGAAATTATAATCGCACAATATAATAGGGATAACAAAGTTCTTTATGCTGTTTTTATTAAAATAGATAATAAAATTAAATTTTGACTGCCTCGTTGGTCGTATTGGTTACACGTGCGACTGCCGAACGGGAGGTCCTGGGATCGATTCCCGGATCGGGCACTAATAAATTTTCTAAT
>DWDW01000487.1:0-14651 GCA_018245635.1 Mimoniades versicolor eupheme | reverse complement strand
AATTTCAACGGAACTGTATATAAAATTATAAAGGGTACGATACATCGTTTTTACATCGTTTCGTTTTATACGTATAAAACGAAACATTCCGTTAATTTAATTGTTACTTGACAAAACAATTTTGTTTGTGTACTTTTATAACTTGATCAAAAACGAATCCCCCATTTAATTGCCAAGCTAGACTACATTTAACGTATTTAATATAGTGAATATGACGTCATAATTGTTACAAAGTCCAAAGGACAGCAGAAATAAAGGTATTAAACGAATTTACTGCCTCGGTGGTCGTGTTGATTGCAAGCCGATTGGGAGGTCCTGGATTTAATTCGCGAGTCGGGCATTACTAAATTTTTCTAATTCAGATTTTCTAGTAGCGCCTCGAACTCTAGATATTTGCCCGGTGTAAGGCAATCTATTCCATAGCGGCACGTAAACGTAACTGGTGAAACGTGGGAGTGTTCTACATTCCTCTGCCTCCCTCTTCGGGGATTAAAGGCGTGATGTTATGTTTAACGAATTAAGATTAAATAAATCCTATTGAAACGACTTCAAATAATTTAAGTGCATTTTCTGTATTGTTAACATAACACAAGAGATTATAATTATGTATATGTTGTAGCTTTTCCTCATTTGATAATACTGTTGACTGAATATGATTGGTAAATTATCGTCTAGCTTAGACCTTTAATGCCTAAGTAAGACGGGTAAATAGTATAGCCAATGAGAATAGTTACGCTTAATTTAACCAATCAAATCAATTTTTCACGCTTCTGTGTCCTGCATGAAGGACACTCGAGTCTAGAATTTCAGGTCACATTATTCATAGCAATATTCGAAAACAAATGTTATATTTCATTATATTGTAGTATTATGTATTGATGAGATAATTAATTTTATGCTCTTAGATTTGGATATTTGAAATTTTCATCAATTACGCACTCGACAATTTCATATTTTGAAATTTTGGACAAAAATCCAGAAACATGTTGCCGTTAATATAAATAAGAATTTCGCTAATATTTCTGTGATGTTGTTAATCATAATAAATGGGTCGCGACTTGGAGTACTTTTAAGGATAGTGCAATATATGTATGTGTATGACAGATCTGATGTGGATCGAGCCCTGATCATATTATGATATTGGATACTACATAGTATATTATGATATTGGAAACAAGTACACTCGTATGTATTCATGTCTATGGACTCACTACAATGATCAATAAATGGTCAACGGGTCAGTTTTCTACTAAAATTACACGATCTATCGTGTAATTTTAGTAGAAAAGTACTAGTAGCTGCTGTCCATATTCATTGCAATCAATTGCAATGAATATAGACAGCGGCGAACCAATGCAAATCTGTCCACGTGTGTTCTTTGAAAAGTGGATGGAAGTGGATGGAAGTGGATGGAAGGGATGAAAGTCTTCTCATTTAAAGCTGCTGGTAAAACGTAGGAGTATACTACACTTATTTAAATGCGTCCTCGGGGATTACATGCGCGATTTTGCGATACGAAAACGCTTCACCCGACATCTGCCATGAGTATCAGATTGTCTTGTTAATGCTGTCGATGTATCTCGCGGTGGGCTGTGGGTGGTTGGTCTGCTTTATTATTAGTCTGAATTCTCAGTAACGTTCCGCTAAAGACGACCGGTCACCGTTTCATTTCCTTTACAGGTTGAGATATTACCATCCGCTGTTCTAAGAAAGTGTACGCGATTAAAGGTAAGTACAGTCACGTACTCTGTAGGTAGCTTAAATCGTACCTTGAATGGGTCGCATGTTTTCTGTTATGGCGCATTGGACTCTTTGGGACATCTC
Source organism: Mimoniades versicolor eupheme (assembly GCA_018245635.1). NCBI lineage: Eukaryota > Metazoa > Arthropoda > Insecta > Lepidoptera > Hesperiidae > Mimoniades > Mimoniades versicolor. Next base: position 12,827 of record DWDW01000487.1, on the reverse strand, counting down.
GGTCGAAATAACACTAGAGATAAATATAGAATTATTTACATACATTTGACAGGTCCAATATCATATTTTCTTTATAATGCTTCTATATAATGTTAACATATTTAAAAAGCAAATAGAAATGTCGTATTTATTATAGCAGTTTATAGCAAGACATATTTATACAGAACAGTTTTAATTAATTCACGTATTTTAAATGAAATGTTATTTAATTATAGGTTAAAATTCAATTATCAGATAATGGGGTTTGTATCATTTAAAATAGTGAACGCGATTTAACTTATAGCTAATATTATTATAAATTATTTCGTTATTCGTGAAAATCGCATAAAACATTTTATCGGATGGTCTGCCTTATTTCGCTCATTTCACTATAAATATTAAACACGACATTAATTACCGAATTTTTAATTAGGATTTATTTAATTTTAACTATACATGAAAACTTTAAAATTGTTTTACCCGTTCATCGGTTTGGCGCAGCTTATAAAATTTAATGTTAAACAGTCGAACACAATGTGCTGTACGTTATGTTAAACAATGTACTCGTCCATCGTACGCCGCAGCCGTGGGATACGTTTTAGAAAGCAATAAATATTACTTTCAACGTGAAATGTATGCAACTCTGATATAATACTCAGTCGTGGTAATGAACTTTACAGGGAACGTACCATCTCACTATTTTCAACTTCAACCTTATTTTTAATTTAAATAGAGTCGTTAATGCATGCTGTAAACGAATGAAAATGAGAATGGTGTGTATGAAAAAGTTAATGTGTTTTTTTATTGTTTTTAACATGTTTAATGAAGAGCTAATTGCATTTTTATTGACCTCGAGGGTCAAATGGTTGCAAGCGCGACTGCTGGATTTTTCCAACTTAGAACCTAACTTATTTTCTACTTGAAATTTCTAGCAATTTCTATTTGCTGTTTGAAATTTCTTCCGGGGTATGGCAATAGGCTGACCCCCTATTCCATAGTGGGACGTAAACGTAACTGGTGAAACGTGGAAGCGTACTGCCTACCTATTTCGGAATTAAAGGCATGATGTTACATTTGTATTATTTTCTATTCTAATATCTGTAGTATATAATATCTAATTGAAGCACAATATCTCAATTTACATCATTAATATGTATAATCTGTGTTGATGACACCACTTTAAGCGGTAAACGAAAGAGGAAAAAAAACACTTATTGATGGAATAATAGTCTTATTTTTCTCTCGAAAATCGATCTGTAGAGCAATCCGACGAAGTAATACCTGTGTTGATCGTGACGAATCGTGTCCAGTTTAATTTAACAATTGGCTTTTTAACGATGTAATTGCGTGTAATGAGTATAATCGGAGTTTTTGCTCGACGTCTTAATGTGTGCTACACGTTTGGAATGAATCGAACCGAGCGCAGTATGGTACCTTGTTGAAGACGTAGGAATAAATTGGAATGCGTTATTATATTAGTTAAGATTTGAACTATGTATAATGGATCTTTGGTTATTAACCTTATGGATTACACCTATGGAGTTTCGCCGCATCTTCTCCATAGCGAGGAATTTTCCGAAGCGGTGGTAGTTTTATTTTAATGTACAAAAAGTATTCTAAGCGTAACATCACGCCTGTCATCCCCGGAGAAATAGGAGAATATAAAATTGCTGTTTGTTTATGCTGCGTTTGAAACCTAAATATAATAAAACATCAATTATGAGTCTGGACAAATGCTTTAAAAATTTCACCCAAGATTACGATTTACTTTCAACAATGTGTAAACGCAATAAAATATTTGTCTGCTTAAATGTGTAGATTCTGTGGAGCTTCGAATTTCCATAGTGCTTCAAAAGACTGGCTGGTTTCATGCTTATACGTTTAGTTGGCATTGAACCCGGTACAAGGTTACGCGAGCGTCTTAATTTGTTATTATTTTGTTTTTATTCGAGAGCCTCGCACGAAACGTGTTTCATTAGTATGTATTTTGAATTTAGCCACAGGTTTTTATGCTTTAAACTTTAAATCAAAACACTGATTCATTCATTACACTCAACGATTCTATTTACCTACACTACAAGTTTGTATATTTACTTAGGTTATTGTCATGTGCGTGCTAACAAAACCTATATTCATATTAATGTCAACTGAAAGCCATTTAGAGACCTATTGTGTACTTTAAAGTTATACAAATGAGTCAGAAGTGGTGCGAAGCTTATGAACGTAGATCCGTGAGATACCGAGTAATTCAGCTTCTCGGAACAAATCCGACATTCCCGGTGAGTGAGTGAACGAAAGGCCGACCACCATTCATGAATGAATGCTCACGTCACAGCTGAGTGAGTCATGCAATTTTACACTATATCGTTTTATTTTCCCGATGTAAAATATTTTAAACCATAAAAATTCATTAGTATTAATGCATATATTCAAAACTATGTGATTCGGTGAATGAATAAAACAATCGCAATAGGTATTTAGTAACAATACAACATTTACAGAAACAAGTTTTCTTGCGTACGTTTTCTTGAATGATGACGATGTCTATGTGTTTTTTTATAGCCTGTGAGTTTCTTGGCAGCGCCGCGATTCTGTGATTTTATATAATGAAAAGTTATATAGCGTAATGTTATAACGTGATTTTATATAGCGCAATAATATGAATCAGGTAGTTTAGTAGCAACCATAAACAAATCATGCTAATATTTAATAGAACAGTCATAGTACCCTTATAAGGAAAATAGAAAGACTTCCATGCATGTTATTGTAGCCGAATACCACGCTACATTAACTATGCAACGTTTCTACTAACTAATTAATAGTGCCACCAACGCGTAACTGTAAACTAACCGGATATAATACGTGCATTATGCGTCTATCTGTCACAATAGCTCATACGCGATCCATTCACAACGACTGGGTCATTGTATGACATACTGTCACAATAATAATATGGCGTACACACATTTCCATAATCATTAATCCTAATCCATTTTAATCCAGCGCATATAGTTGCTTTTAATCTTTCTTTTTAGTACAAATTGTTGCAATTGCAATGTACCCAAATAATTCTATCGTATTTTATGGTTTACTACAAAATATAAAGAAAAAAAGTAAAATATAGAAATGGCGGGAATAATCCAGAAATGGCGTTGTCAAAATTATTTTATAAGATGTTTTACATTGAATATGAAAAATTATATAATCTGTTCAACCACAGGCACCGTCGGTAGATCTTGTGGTTGCATTCTGATCTAATGTAAGCAATAAGTATATTAGCTGAATATGAGTATACCTATTATATGAAATAGATTATTTTGTCAAGAAAGGCCATGTGTAGTGTTTTCGGCATACGTATGTTGAAGCGAGGACGCCAAAAGCTTTTATTTTATCAATTCACACCTAAATAATTTTTGGTGAAAAATACGGGACAATTTTGAGTTGAACTTTGTTGAACTTTTAATGATAGTTTATTCACGATAAATTTGTATTTAGTGTGATATCTTTATTACAATTCCGTTCATTACTGTAATTTTCATATTTATTTCATACATTCAAATAGTTCACTCTGTTCAACATCCCTTCTGCATAATTTATGTTTTAATAAACCTTACATATTGTAGTTATCAGTCGTAGGTATTCTTCACAACTTACGATGACTCTTTGATCAAATTTAGGTACAAATCCACACTACGAGCGACTGAATTTGAACTAAAAATTGTACTTAAAAAAACTCCCATAGTACCCGACCTGGGTTTGAACACAGGACCGAATTGAACAGAATTATTAATAATAATAACGTTATTGTTAGTATTATATAATATGTTTCGTTACGTCATTGTGTTTACTTCACGATAGTTACTAGTAAGTGTTACCTTGCTTTAATATGTAAATAATGATTTTTTGATCACCGCAGTCCGGAGGTGTTATTTAATAGGTACTTACAGTGCAGGAAGCTTCACTCAATTGATTTTCGTGTGAACGTTATTATGTATTAATATCGTGGTTTTATTCTGTTGCGTTTTCGAACGAATTCGTTTCGTTTTGCATTTCTTTTTTTCAATCACAATTTGTTCGTAAAATTAATCGTACCTTCGCTGATGTCTCGCATGTTTTGAAGAATTTTTTAAAATGTTGATGTTTCAAGCATTGCGCGTTTGAGCATCGTGGGGTTATACTCCAGAACTCCTGTAATTTAAGGATATATCTGTGTCCAGCTGGGCAAAATAAATTGAAAGGTAATAAATAATACTTACGTAATTGTATACTAAGTTTAGTAATCGACATTAAATACCAAATCAACGAATAGACATTTACTCGATGCGAATAAAAAATGACTTCTTTCAATTTTATTCATATGTATATATTGTGCATTGTGTTGAATCAAAGGTGATAGACGCGAATGATAAAATTAATCTTAGCGCCTTCAGCGTTACTTGTCACGGTTGTTGTGTGCTGTGACCTCAATACGTCATAGACAATTTCTTGTCTATTGGCCGGGAATTATCACGACTGTATAATCGTTACTGTTGTTAGAACGCATGTTGCATAATTTATGTACTTTCCTTATATATACATACAGGGTAGTGAAAACTCGTTGTTTGTGACAGTCACTAACTGTTGAACGGGTTCTTAGGGTTATCAAATAATAAGAAAATTTTGTTGATGTTTTTAGTTAATTTTGTTTTGTTGTTGATTTTTTTAAATTGCATAATGTTGTAAATTATAATCATATGACAATTAATATAAAAAACTATCAGCACATTATTCTGAATAATATAATGATGTTATATAAAAAAATATTTTGATAAGCAAATCCAAATATTTTTGGTTCCAAAGATAAATAAGGTACAACGAATATTTAGTCACTAGTAAGATCTATTACAGTATAGTACTTACTACACTAAACTACTTAATTGCTTGAAAATTTTTTAAACAATGCACTTACAATTAGTTTATTCTAACCATTTTTTATTTAAATTTGCTGCTACTTATCTACCAATTGTCGTGATATCGTGAAGGTACGGGACTTGAGTTAAGACTTCAAAAATAGGCTGTACTATTAACAACAAATAAACATGTAGCATTGAAGGTCGAATTCTTCGCTCTGTATGGCTAAAAACATAAATATATCACATGTGGCTAAATAATCTCTTAGCATTTTTATTGCATATCCGTTAGCCACTGTGAAGTATATGTATTTTAACATTGAAGTCTTGATCGAATTCTTTTATTGCGCGTTATATATCCAACTTCCTTTTGATACTTGATATAACTTCCTTTTAATACTTGATGTATTGATAAGTGGTTTCCGATAATTCAAATAAACATTATTATGTAGTATTTTTGGTCACTATTCCATCAAAAAACTGTTAGGTACCTACTTACCTACATATACGTTGTGGTGAAATTGTAAAAGTAGAATATAAAGCAATATGTTATATAAAAACTGTTATTACGTTTATAACATATTTTTAAACACGAAACCAGTAGCTCCTTTGAATAAACAAATTAGAATAATCTAATAAACTTTTCCGAACGTAACACGGCGGCGCGCGGGGCGGTGCGGTCACCCGCGCCAGCGATGCTACGTGTTCGGAATTCAAACTGATTCATCGGGATTCTAAAATGGCCGACTGTCAACTCCTTCCTCGCAGTACACTTTATTGCTCTCTGTAAACATAGCTTCCAAACTAAACAGTAAGATTTGCGTAAATTATATTCAAAGTTTCTTGTATCTGTTTTTATATATAACTTTAATAGTAGGTAATATCTACATATATATATATTTTATTATGGGTCAAATCAAATATTTTCATGCGAACGATCAATGCGAATGCATGTGCGCATTGAAGACACACCTATATTCTTATGGAATGACAACATACAACATTAATGATTAAGGATGGTTGGCTATATCGATATGGTACGAGTATGAACAATGAGTCATTTCTGTGACTTATGTCATTGTCAGGTCAAGTCATTCCCATACATATTTGCGTGCCAATTCTTAAAAGAGATGTTTTCCATAGGAATGCCTTTGCAAACTTTATTCTTGAACAAAATAATGCAATTCATTTATAGTATAATGAATAGTGAATAGTATTATACCAAAGGTAAGCCAATATTTGTTTTATAGTTGGTTGTCTTGATATCTGAATAAACTGTATAGCGACCATAGACAAATACCTACAGAGCCGGGATGAAATATATTTGTTTAGGATCTGTAACAATACCTGTAGCAAGTGACAATTTTTTATACACTTTACTGTGTTTGCATTAATGCAGTGAATTTCAATCTAAAGTAATAAGTCCATAAATGTGATGGTGTCGCAAACGGTTCGCAATTAGACGAATCGTTTAACCTCAATAATAAAATACAACACGATTGCCTGTAATTTGCTAAGTTCTATGAACTTTCGATGATGTAGTCATCAGCTGCCAGTCAGTCAGTGCTGCCAGTTTATAATTATTAAAATTGTTCAAAAATGTTGCCAGCACGAAAAGGGAAAATAGGTGTTCTCTCAGCTTTTAATATTTAAGTTATCTTTTAAGGGGTAGATATCATTTAAAAAACCAGATAAAAATGAAACTAATAGTAAACCAAGTCGAAAAGCAGACGAGATATCTCGGAGTAACAAAAAAAATACGAAATATTGAATATATCAAAAATTAAAAATACTTGAAAACGAAAAAATTGTAAATAAAGTTATTTACTTTGCATTACAGTGATAGAAATAACATAACATGATTATAACGATAACATACTCGTATCATATAAAGAAGTATTTTTATTTTTATTTTACCTATTTATTTATTTGTTAAACGCTATTACTAACATTACAAGTATGACCTAATGCAATAGCCTGGTCTTATTATTAGTGCTATACAATAATTATAACAAAAATACACTTTTACTATAGTATACTCAGATCACAGAATATGTTTTAAGAACGCTTAAATTACTTTTGGAATTCAAACAGTGAAACATCAAGCTCTAAAGAAAAAAGTTTTCTTTTTCGATTCCGAATGACGAAAGTGTACTGTCACTGATGTAGTGACGTAGGTTTTAAGCTGGGATATTTTCCTCCGCCCTACATTCTCTTTTCCTTGTCCTTTGCTTTGTAGAATGACTTGCGGTAATTCATATTTTGTGCTTCAACATAATTCGCGTTAATATGTATATCGATGACATTAAATTAAGATATTTTGTTAGTATTTGTTATATTTACGGGGCTGTTAATAGTAAAAAAACTGGTAGAGAATGCCACCAGGCATTATGTTCGCTCTTTCTATATAAGCCAACAATGAAGAATCAACAATTAAATAAAATATTTCTAAATCACACAGCTGTATAGAAAATTATTTTATAAAATACAATACAAAAAAAAAATAAAAGCAAAATAGAAATACAAAGATAATTACAATAATAATCGGGAAACATACATACATGTAAATGTGCTTGCGCTTGTGTAAACGTTCGTTTACACCGACCCTGATTCAGTGTGGACATGTAATTGGTATATCAGTGTTACTGATCTCATCTAAGCGGGAATTCGCACCAGCCACCTAGCATTACCTGGCGACAGAGCCGAACTGTATCAGCCAAGTGACCTTTAACGTATTGTGAATGTAAAGCACCTGCTTTATATATAAAGTGTATCTTGACGCTTTGCATAATCGTTGTTTTTCGCCTATGTTAAATTTTTTCGACAAATTTAGATTTGTACGCTCGGCGCGGCGGATTGTCGCTCTAAACACACACATTCTCACAATGAGAGCTGTGTTTAACAGTAGAATAATAAAAGCGTCACGCTAGGTCCCTCGCGGGGTAGGCAGGGTGCACCACGCGCTTAATATCTCTATCCTTACAAACCTGCCGTGCTTTTACTTTCATCACTCTCTTCTTACATGCACGTCGGTCTCGCAGAGGTATTATAAAGTATATATTCGATGTATTGAAAGTTTTAATGATAACAATACCAGTTATTGTTTCATATATTTCACAAGCACAGATTATGTTACAGAAGAGTGAAAAACTCCGGACGAACTAAAAGTTTTTGACTCATTTGTTGACTGGTGCTATTACGACAGACGTGGGTTCAGAAAAAGACTTAAATAATTTTCACCCGATATTTTTGCTTTATCGGAACTATTCCGCTCTTATTCATTTTCCGTATCGTATTATTAATCACTTAATAATAATATTGTTTTCTTTGTTGTTGTAAAAGTAAGTATATTTTCAGCTCGATATGCATTATAAAATATGATAAGATTATGAAGAGATTTTTTTTTGATAACATTCAGATGAACGAAATCACGAGAGTAGATAGTGGCCTAGATACATTGTATGGAACCTTCGAAATATACATACATATGTTTGCACACATAAATATTTCATATGTGTGCAATACACGAATATTAATATTAAAAAAAACCATATCTAATGAGTACATAAATTGCGTGCCAAATTGCAAAAGGAAATTAATTATTTAACAAAATTTGTACATTCATGACGCGAATTGAATCTATAACATCTATGTTCTATGTATATTAATATAAAATAAGTATTCTTGTATACAGCAGTTGCAATTTGAAAAAATAGTTGTACCTATTCTGACAATCCGTTAGCCCAGTGGTTAATAAACCTCACAGCTTAGCCGGAATCGTGCGTTTAATTCCCACGAGGGTTAAACGTTTCTCTAATGAACACATTTATTTGTTCCATCTAGTAGAAGAAAAAAATATATTAATATGTATGTGTATATTTTATTTATCAGCCGTCCGGTTACCATAACATACGTCTAACGCTGTCTAGTTTGAGATCACATGATTTTGTTTTATTTAACATGTCCGATATGATAAACAACTTTGACGTCCTTAAATGGTAATTTATAATAATGGCTGCTATATCTATAAACGCACCCATAGAATGGCAAACACATGTGGCATTAAGAGGTGAAGGTGTTATTATACCTCGACGCGCGTTTCACAAAAGTTGTGTCAACATTAAGATTCAGCTGTTGAGCAACACAGCCCACGTTGATTACTGATGAAGGCAATCGTATTAAATGATGCACGTAATCAATTGACCTATGAGTTTTTATCAATTACATTCTATATCTTAATGCTATACAATGTGTAATGTTTAATTATTTAAATGTATGTAGCAAGTGCAACTTGCGATCGTGGGCTCCTGGCTTCAAATCCTTGTCCGGGCACTATTGGATGTTTTTAACTTAAATTTTCTGTGGCTTGGAGTCTGGATAAGTTGCCGCTGTATGACAATAGGCTTACCACCTGTACCATAGAGGGACGTAAACGCAACTGGTGAAACGTGGAAGTGTTCTACATTCCTCTGCCTACCTCTTAGGGGTCTGCAGACGATGTTACGCTTATGTACATATACCTACGTTTATTATAATCATACTTCCTTTAGTTGTTTTCCTCCTGTACCCTGGGTGATCTCAAAAAGAGAGAGATTTAGTCTAACACCTTGACCACGGACGGATTAAAAGATGTTACAAGCATTTGGAGAACTTCCAGGTTTCCTCACGATGGTTTCCTTCGCCGTTACAACAGCAGGTATTTAGTCTTTAAAACCCTTTTTTTTTGTTACAAAGCGCTCCACACATTTTGATCCCAAGACCTCTGGAGTGGGAGACGGACTCAACCACTACGCTATCACTGCTAAGAGACTAAGAATCTTTATTTATATCCATGTTTAAACAAGTTAGACCGATATAGAACGACATGCTCTAGTTTTTCCGCTAACTTTCGAATACGTGTTGATACGTATTGATATTTTTTGCTGCTTTCGTCGTGCAGAGCTCGGTGAATATATGTGATAATGGAAACATTTAATTTTCCCCATATCCGTCTGTTTGGAGAAGAGAACTATATTACCCATATTACCAATTGATATTCAAATAATTAAATAAACATCAAAAAATACTATCGAAATACGTAATATGCATTTCTTATTAACATAATACATTATGTAGTCTGTTGCATATATGTAATTTTACGGAAGTGTATTTATTTTATAAATTTATTAACCAATGTGGTTGACTTATAAAACGGGGGTAGAATGACAATGTTCGAATGCAATGACAGTGCCCTTCGGTAGAGTATTCTTTAATTGAAAATGTTAACCTTTTCGAACTCTCACATATTTCAATATGTGAATTGTTTCAAGCCCGTCAACATAAACCCATTTGCTGATACACTCTTGAACATATGCAAATACATATATTTACATTACGTAGTTCAACTTTCACAATGACTGCGAAGATGTCCATAGTTACGTATCCAGAATACGGACGAAAGAATTTACAAATGTACCCCAAGTTTCAGTTAACATTGGAAAAGGTACCTACATATATGTAGATAGACGAAGGAGCTACCTAGATATGCGTAAGTGATACCTTGAGAAATTTTGTATGATATCTGTAAATATCTTTTGTTTTCGTCCACCTAGATATCGTCCACATATATCCAGGTGCTGTACCTTGAAAGATCTCGTATCTTGTCAAATATCATTATTTTTTATCGTTTTAAGGTAAATGATAATGTTTATCAAATATCTACGTCATAATGTTGGTTACGTTATAATAGTAACTTGAAATTATTTATAAGTGGAGCGTGGTTTATTCAAAACCATTAATAACTATACGCCGGATATTTCGATGGTTTGTTATGAGTTTCTTGATCGTGCTGTCGTTAAACAACCGGTCTTACTCGAGCATGAGAACATTTCAATGTGTATTGAACGTACACGACATCTAGAATTAATGTACAGTAGTTGTTCGGTAGTGATTGAAATTGTATTGGAATTGAAATTTAAATGTTACGTTATTAGATTTCTTACATTAATATAGAAAGGATATTCTATGAACGTTCCTTTTTTAAATTTGAATCGCTGTCTGCTCGGAGACGGAAGCCCGATTGGACAATATAGCCAACGATATATGTATTTCCATAGAGTTATTATACATAAAGTAGGGGAGTCAGTCTACAATGTGTCCATAGAAAAAAAGTGAAAGCAAATGAGCCCACCTATCTGTCTCTGTCTAATCTGTGTGATTAGATTAAGATAAGATGACTCTCTTATCTTCTCTATTTTATTATTTGTTGAACATTCATCCTCACAGGCCTGCCTATGGCTCCCCTACTCTATGTATATTAATGCTGAATATTTCAGTGACATTCTAAAGGGCCATTAAATAATTACGTCACAAGAATTTCATGATTTTTTGACCCCGCCTACAAACTTGTCCCAGCTAGTCACACGTATGAGATCCCTTCACTAGTGTGACATCAAATCTTTTGTAATTCTACACTTAGATAATTATTAAATTTAAACAAAGTTTCGATATTATTTTTATTTCCATTTAAATTATTTTTCCGTAAACTTAATAATACTCAGATATGTCATACTTTGAAATGTGACGTCACACGTCGACTCCGCCCCCTGTTAACGTGTGACGTAATTTATAACCCCTAAGAAGGTGACATACTCGTAGCGATATAATTTTACATTTCACTGTTGAGTAATTCGCACGACATTCGCAATACCTGTTGCAATATCCGAGATGATTTCTAGTTTATGGGAACTATGACAGATACATGTTCGTGCAATGAAGCAGCAAACCGGTTGGTATTGCTGCAAAAAAGTAAACTAATTATGGCATGGCTACATCCGTAACAGCAGGTATAAATTTGCTGTGTTTGCGAAAAGGGAAGTATTATTTACACTGACTTAAATGGACTGTACCTTCTTGATCTACTGATCGATATACTAAATGTTTTGTAAAGTTTTCCACATAATTTTTTTTATAATAATTTTAATAATATCCCGGGACATCTCCACACACGGCCATCTGATGCCAAAGTAAGCGTCAAGAGAGCTTGTGGTATGGTAACCAGATGGCAGATATACTACATATATACGTATAAATATATACTCAAATAGATATTTTGTTTTACACACAGAACAAATACTTGTGCTCATCACACAAAGGGTTCACTTTTACAGAGTTGTGAGTTCCTAGTTTAGTCGCCTCCTACGACACCCTGGTATCCCGGCGTTGTGTCGGAGGAGGTTTCTTTCTTTCTCCGCCCCGACACAAATGTCACATAATATTTATCATTCGATGTTATATGAACGTTCATATTAATCTTGTTTTTATATGAGCGTCGACTTTCCATGTTGATTCACAAACATTCATTTACATTGGTCATTCATGTTGGTCTTCAAGTAGGACGGCGCACTGTGTGCACGAAATATTCGTGTTAATATTTCACATCAATAATATTTCAATCGTACCTACCTGTTAATATGTGTATTCTGCTTTAAGCAATATTGCTTAAAGCAGAATACACATATTAACAGTAAATAACCAATTAATGAATTATTGTATATGCGTGAAGAAAAACTCATTAAAAGTCGAACTAATGCAACGCGTTTACGACACGTCACGAATAGGTATTTCATTTTCATTACTTAAACCAATTAAGTTTTTCGTAATGCCACTGGAGTGCCTATCCTTAACTGATAGAGTTAAGCAAAATGTGTTAATTTAATTTTATAAACACAAATTTACACGATACACAATTACATTTAAATTATATTTAAAGCGTATTTTTACATTCTGCATCATTCGTTTCTGTCTAACTTTCGCAACCCAATGTGTGTCAATTTTGCAAATCAATCTTACAGCATATCTTATACAACATAGCATATCCATTTTTATGTTCAATATGTATTATTATTATTATTTTTCATTCACATAGCGACACAAAATTATCACATACATGCCTAACATATTTCTCCCTCGAATTTAGTT
>DWDW01000486.1:0-14659 GCA_018245635.1 Mimoniades versicolor eupheme | reverse complement strand
CTGTCGTCTTTTGCCATTTCCCTGGCTTTCGAGGCACCAGTAGTGAGACTACTGAAGATCGTGAGCGGAGGTAATAGAAGCAAAAAGACGCATTGATCACGTTAGCAATTTCAACAAACGGGATATTTATTTAAGAGGGAAAATTTAACAGAACGTTTCAGTGCGAGGTCACACGGAACTTGGAATTTATATACATTAGTCGCTATTTCAGGAAAACGTCACGCATCCCGCGCCGGGAATTGTCAATCATAAGTCGCTTTAGTTTCAGTATTTTGTTCAAGAAAATTAGACATAATACACAATTGGAATTTATTTTAAACAAGTTCAATGAAAACCAAATATGGGGTAAAGTGGGTATGGTATGGTTTGTATATAATTTAACACTAGGAACATGATAGATGATATCTCTCTCAGTATGATCGAGTTACATTCATCAATTTCTCGAATCTTGGTCGTCTAAAATCGAAAAGCTTAGTCCTCTGTAAGTCAATTAAATTTTAAAACCACTTCCATCTTTATAAATTCATTGCGCCATTAATTCAATTGAGCGTTATAATCGCAAAACTTACCGCTAAGTCCCGTCAGTCACGAGCGAACAGAATAAGCCAAAGCGATGAATTTGTTATACATCGAAGTAGACAGACTGCTGTGGAGTATACTGTAGCAAAATATGTCAATGAGGGCTGTTTATTAGTAAATCCTAAGTCTACAGTGTGTGGGTATTAGTGAGAGGAAAATTTCCATTTACTTAATAGAACATTCTATTTAATAGAAACAGGTAATTAAAATTAATCCTACTGGATAATGCAGATTGTAACCATGTCTGTTGAAAATATCTTTGTTTGTGCCTGAAATCCGTAAAATCTAAACTCTTCTTACATTTTGATAAAAATACACCTCCTGACTTATACCCATTTGAAAGTAAAATAGAAACTAAATTAATATAAAATAACTAAAACCCGCCAGAAGGTATAAGTTAAAACTAGGACGTCGAAATCATCACATCAACTAATTGAAACTTTGCACAAACGTGCCGTTGAGCTAAGTTAGAAACAGCGAATTAAGTGTAGGTGCTGGAAACTTTACAACTTCAGTTTAGCAAACATATTAAAATTTCAAACGCAAACATTGCCGCATAATGAAAGTAATATAATTTGGAAACATTACGCTCGAACAAGGAGCTATTTAAGTATCTCAACTCTGTCAGAAACCATTAATTATCCCTCCGTTGGATGTGTTTCAAAGATAACAACAATATTTTACAACACTCAATGGTGATAGTCACGTCCAACTTTCCGTCTTTCTTAAATCCCTGGGCCATTGGGCCGCAAAGTCGAATAAAAATATTACACGACTATTATTCTAGGTCCAAACTTGTTACCTGTAACATAAACATTATCTAATCATTTCCCAGAGGGACGGTGACGGAAGTCAATTAATGATTCAGGGCCCGGAATCGATCACGTCCCCAATATTTTGATACCCGATTCTGCGATAATAATAATCTATCAGAAAATTGTCCTTTGTATTTACTTTGCTATCCGTTCATATTCAGTTAAATAACCTGCGTCATCATCAGCCAGCAACCCACTTCTATACATGGGCCTTCCCTGAGGTTTTGCCCATAACCGAGCAGGGCACGCGAATTGGGGATCGTAAAGCACAGTTTCTCGCGCTGCCTACGCTGCTGCTCTTAGACGGCCAGAGCATTTAGCTGTGCCTAGACAGTCGACGCAATACCACGGTCTGCACACGCTCGGCTTCGTCGCCTTTTACAACACTATGTATCCCAATACAGGATCGGGGAATGTATTCTTACTTCGCCCCGACACGGATAATACAACTCTAATTGAACCAATGAACCTCATGAATAGTACTAGGCCTGTAATTTTAAAATAGAATTTTATTCAGCGACATTGTACCATACCATAGAGGCCTTAAAATGTAAAATGTGGCTGTTCATTTAAATTTTAACTGCTGTGAACATTGTCGGTGGAAAGTTTAATTCTATTTTGTGGTTGTTACAAAATTATTCATCAGTCTAATACTTGCCTCCGAAATGACCTCCAAGGTTTAAGCTTCTTGAATTTTTTATGCGTATTTGATGCTGATGAACGTTTTGGTTTTTCAAGTTTTGCTCTACAGGTTTTGCTCTTTAGATTTTGCTCTTCAAGTTTTGCTGCTTTGAAACGAAGCGATCGTGGTTGCGAAATTTTAATATGAACCCTCAATAACACTGGTATATATGTATTAAGCGTTGTATGTGATATTATAATAATATTGTCAAATCAAGAAATATTGTCAGTTAGGTCATCGTTTACATCTCCAATCTTCTGACCAATGTGTACTTGTGTAAGAATGTAAATTGTATATACATATATAAGTGTGCACCGTTACCAATTAATGTAAATAGTGTAATATGTAATAAAGTTATTTTATTCTAGTCTCTAATTATTTCCGTTCCATACAAAACTTGAGTAGAAGGATGTACTAGTACCTTGATGGAATGGTGGCCCTTGCCCGCCTTTAGCGACGTCTGTTATCGATTAGCTGAAATTCATTCTACAACGGCACCGATATTAATATTTCAGCATCTTTATTATCTTTGCCTTACACGTTCCACCGAGAAAATGTTATACATCTGTAGAATCATCTTATAATATTCAATTGGTATTTATATATTCAGTACTGGCCAGGCAATCAGCTTCTTCGTTTTGATAAAGGCTGGATTTAATAATGACACAAAGGTTAAAATAGGAACAGAATATCAAATATGCTAATAAACGCTGAGTAGCTTATTCTGACGCATATAAAATAATTCTAATCTAAAAATAAAATGACATCTGACCAACCTTTTTACAGTTTGTCTGTCTGCTGGGCACGAGAATCCTCACAGATCCAGAAGATTAACTCTTCTGGATCTGTGAGGATTCTCGTGCCACAATTCACGCTGTATCACGCTGGCCAATTCCGAGTTATCAGACTTTACAAAACTTTCAAAATATAAAACCCAGGCGGGCACATTTCCTCGCGATGATTTCTTACGATAATACATAGTTTCAATAAAAAAAACGCGCAACCTTTTCAAGTTACACATGCGTGCCACAGATTCAAAACCCGAACCCCCAAAGAAAGAGAGAGATTTAACCCACTAGGCCTTGCTAACAATATATCAAAACAAATTACATGTAATACTTTCAACATATCTTAACAAAATATACGAGTATATAGCATAGATCTACTTTATGGAAATGGATAGTTTTATTATGGACGCACAAAATACAGCCTCGTAAACCTATGAACATTTTTACGATACATGCAATCTACGAAAAGTCCTGATGCCTACTATATAGTTGGCCTTGAGCCTTATGAGATCTTTCATGAAATAACTCAGGAAATTATATTGAAAGTCTTCACAAAGTATACTGTTCGATAACTATAAGATTCGGAATCTAATATCAACATCCTTATCAGCTATCCTATATTGGATTTATTACTTGACACGAATCTCTCCTTAGCATGAGAAGGGTAAAAGCCAGTATAAATTGTAACAAAATTCTGAACTTATTGTACCAAATACCCTCAATTATAAGTTAAATTATGTTCAAGTAGCGAGCGTTTAGGATCATACAAATACAATTACGGCCCGCATAATTAAGGGTATCGTTGACATCATTTTATTTAGTGACACAAACAGGCCTAATAGGGACGATAAATAGATATGATCCCATGCCATTTTTCCTTCATAATTGGCCTATTGCAGTTTACTGCTGAACATAGGACACCCCTGAAAGATTATGCCTATAATCCCCACACTCAGCATGCGTGTTGGCAATCGCAGACCATAGCCTCTCGCGCCAACTACGCTCCTAGCAATAGCCTATCAGGTCGTTTAGCTGTGATTAGGGAAACAGCGGCATACAACGATCTACCAGCGCTGGGTGATAGTGACCTCTTACGACACCCTGTGTCCACGAATCCTGTGACCGGATCCACAGCCTGTATACCGGCACGTTTTTCCATATGGTTCAAGAATTCAAAAAGCCTCTTCGTATCTTCAAAGTCTTTTAGAGTCCAGTTCTGTTTGTCATTTTACCGCTGGCTCTTGCAACTTTAAAGCAGAAATTTACATACATCCTGAACTACGAGAAGAAAATGTAGACACAGCTATGTGTACTGTTCTTTTGATACAACCTCTTCGTGGAGCCCAGAGGCGCAGAAAAACAGTAGCTCACTATAAATATCTTCGAACTTCGCAACCCGACGAACGGAAGCAAAGATATACTTATGCCGGCAAGAGTCCATTATTACTTAATGGCCTGCAATACGACAAAAGGAAGAAACGGTCATAGAGGAATTACGAAAATATATCGTCAAAACATTATTAGTAAAAGAAATGTGGAATACTACAATAAAAATATTCAATTTAATTTGAGATATGAAAAAAGCGAAGACGGCATAATAACGTAGTTCTTTAATTTCGTTTTTCGTTCTTTAAATTCGTATTTCTCCGTCATCTTGAATTTCGCTGAATTGACTTCCGGTAGGCATTTGCATAATATAATTTTCGATTTAAGGACTCTCATTATATATAGCCTGCGCTAAAGTTTGTAAATAAATCAAGTTATTAAGTCTGAATGAAGTCGGTGATAGGGCGACTTCTGTTCATTACTATCGCCTAATGAACATAATCGATTGCTGTGGACCTAATTGGCAATAAATTTGAGTTAAACCTACGAAAACATGTTGAATAATACTTACGAACTCTCAATAGTAATACCATTTTGATTCCTTGGAGACTTATAGAAATATACAACATAACCAAATTGGTGGTAAATGTTTTGAGGACACATATTTTCGTATTTTATTTATGTGAATTGTGTATATGTTGATAATTTTCACAGCTTAATATTATTCTTAGCAATATTTACATATAAAATAATTTATAGATAAATTTTTATATAGAGATTTATGTTTATAGACAGATTTTTATATAAAGATTTATAGGTAGATAATTTATTGCGTTGAAAGAGAAAGAACATGCATTTGGTAATTATTAATTCGTATGTGATTTTCTTGTCCAGCGATTGATGCGTGTAGTTGTAGGCAGATCATTTAAAGAGACAAAAGTACCAAATGTATTCTCTATCTCTCTCTATCCACGAGCCGCATTTTTTTGGCTCGCCTACTCTGTGTATATAATACCTCTGTGGTGGAAATTATAATTTCAATAAATATTTGAGTTGTCAACACTGCTGCATATGTATGTTATTGTCAGCGAAGTCGGAATACCTAAATCGTACATTTATCATATAGATGAGAGCTTAAATACGGACTATTAATAAGATATTTAATACCATATGTGTGTATCGCAATACAAACTACCAAATTAAAAGTTTTAATGAGATCTTTAGGGATCAAAACAGTCTGTCTGTGACCTGACGGATTAATCAGTCGACTCGAAGTTTCTGTATGGGGTTAGTTACGCCATGAACCGGGAGCGCGTTGATCAAAGAAAACGTAAAGTTTCTGGAAGCCCAGTTGGAATTTTAAACGGTGGATGTTACAAAAAGAAGTTATGCTATTCTAGACCTTTTTGCTTACACAGAAATGTACGACACAAACATTATTCGTGCACCCGTTCACCGGTGTCAGGTAATGTGATTACACAGAGCGCCGTGCACTGCCGCAGAGGAATGATGCGACCAAAAAAAAGTAAACACAGTATGTACTAAAACAATACAAAAGTCGTTTAATAACTATGCGCTATTTTTTGAATAATGTAATATCTCCGTACAACCCCTTAGCAACACATCATGATAAATTGTATCTTAGACCTGCTAGACGTGCTATATAAACAAGGTTTCTTAAACCGACCTAGCAGTTTTTGGGTGTTATGATGAATGTCAGACATTCAAAAGAATTTAACGTCACAACATTCGCAAAAAACATGTCAATATCTTATATTGTTACTGAATAAAAATGCATAGAGATAGTATATAAAGAGCAGTTCATATCCGTTCGCGTATGTTCTGAATGCCACTCATGTCAATTCTCGATAAAATTAAAAACGGCTCGATGCTTGTACGGAAATTGAATTTGGGCTTTTATGAAACTTTTTCAGCCACTGTCTGGTACCTGCTCGTCGCTGTCGAGTGAATTAATCAAATTCTAATAAACTATATACATATAATTATACACATAAAACTATATACATGGAGCTATATACTTAAATAGATATATTGTTTTAAGATAAATGTAGAACGATGTCAGCGTGAATTGGGCACTCGATACTGCGCCTGCCTCGTAAGACACCTAGCGTGATGTTATAATGACAATAGTATTATTACATTTACGACTATTACTGGCATCGTGACAACAATACTTCTCAATGAACACGCTATATTAATATAAAGATGTAAGATTACTCCGTAATTGATAGAACCGTTTTATTCTGAACATTTTATCTCTTTGTGCCGGACGCTGCGAGAAAGAAATACATAGATAACGTCCAACTGAAGGGGACGGTGGATGTGAACTCGTCACAGACTTCGGCTGAGGTTACATCAGTGGTGGAGCGTTTGAGATAAATCGGCTTTGTGGTAACTCAACAAATCGATGCCTTATGAACCAGTCTTGGAAAAATAACAATTATATGGTCTAGTGCTAAGTAATAACCTATTGTATATAGATTCTTACAATCAGATGCCACAGACGTTGATAATATGCATTGTCAAATATTGCAAATGATTATTGTGACACTAGGTTTACTACATCTTCTGGTTTTATCAAAATTGAGACTTATTTTTTAGATTTTCATCGCGTCTTTAAATTTCCGATAACAACATGGAATAAAAACTAAGCTTCTAAGCTTCTAAGAAACATGTCATATTTCGCAAATCGTGAGCTTAAGGTTACTAAAAGCACTTCGAAATATATATAGGTACGTAATCATGATTAAAGCATATTTTAACGAGCCTTTTCAAAAGCAAACGAGCAATTACAAGGTCTGAGGGATTAATCAGAAGCATTGGAAGGTTTTAATAATCCTAATTTACCTTTGAACCAGATGTTAGCGAGACCACTTTGTTTTGTTTCGACTTTTATTACCAAGTTCATAAAATTCGATTTTGATTTAAAAAATTACAAATATCACCGTCAAACTTTACATAAAATTTCTTCTTGAAACAGTGCTCAAAAGAACAATTTCCGGGACATATAAGGGTTTCTGTAATTAAAGTGAGTGAAAATTTGAGGAGATACGAATACGATGCTAGGCTAAAGATCTCGTCAAGGAACAACGACCGAATAGACACATAAAAATCGTTTCACTAATGGTCAGTCAGCCATGAACTGGATGCGTGCAATTTTTCATATTACATGTACAGTAAGAAAAAAATACAAAAATTTCAATAACAAAATTGTATGTACAATATAATAAAGTGTCTACGGATCATCTTCTATCGTGAGAATTGTATTACGTCACGACTAGATTTCAGTAACATACAGACATACCCACAATATGCAAAGTTTTTTCAACTTTTTGCCTTTCCTTTCTTACAAATTGAATTGGGTTTTTATTACGTCAATACGAGCCAGCTATCCATCTTGTGATTGAGTTTAGTGCTGAGTATATGTACTCTAATATAATGATGTAGGCACTGGAATACATCGAGTGGGGCTTACACAATTAGTGACCGGGTTCTGATGTACCTAAACTTCATCACTGGGTTTTGGCTCAAGAGAAATCTGTTTATTGATTGGTAAAGTAAGAGCGAATGTAGGTAATATTTACTCTTACCTTACGTAACCAATTAACTAAACTAACCTTAAATAACCTTATCTGTCCCTGAAATTAATTAGAAACATTATAATTAAAAACATCGGATCATTACTAATAATTATCAAGAAATATTTCCTCAATGATATTAATAATAAATAAATAGTTGAACACAGAGTTACGATATTACAATTTTGTAAAGGGATCGAAGTTTACAATAAAATATTTAAAGAATAGAGAGAAAAGAAATATTTGAAGAAGTAAAGACGAATTTATTGTCATGTTTTGTGATTGATTCTTGCTGTTGTCCAACATCAATTAAAACAGTCACGCAACACCAGCCCCAATCAAAACGCAACAAATACCAATGTAGTGTACATTCATAGTTACACAGGTGCTGGGCGCCATGCTCCGTTGACGGCTCTGCTCGAACGAACGACCTGACCTGATTATGAATACCTACTTGGAACTTTAGGAAATTTCGAACACAAATTACATTATTTCGTTATTCCTACGGAGATACGTTTCTTAAAGTAATACATAAAGAACACTCTAAATTAGTAACTTTAACGTCTCTCAGCGGAGGCCTATGTACACAGCATTCGACTTCAATAGACTGATGATGATAATGATAGTGACGATGATGATAATGATGATGATGATGATAAAGATGGTGATGACGAAAATGTTGATAATGATAATGTTGCTGATGACAATGTTAATGACGCTAATGTTGATGAAGATAATGCTGATGATGATGGTGCTGGCTGTGATAAGAAGGTGATTATTGTAAATCTTGGTTAGGTATTGCACATAACTAATATTTTTTTCTGTGGCTATACGACGCGCTACGTCACCTGATTGATTTATGAATCATATTAAGCAGTTTCACTTCGCGATGGAAGTGTTGTTCTCTTCTCGTCATCATCGGGATATTTAAATCACCATCCTTGTTTGCATGTTATACGCTACTTGCAAGGCGGGAAATTATTGCGAAAGCTGGCGGTGACTATGGACAGTGTCTTCCGATAAAAACCCTCTTGAGCATAGCAAGGCATTGATGTATTTCTGTGGGATAGCCAGATATTTGGTTCCAGCATCCTCAGCAAAGGTAATATTTGCGAATTGTTCCAAGGTTTCTCACGAGTACATGATAAAAACAGGCTTTAAAATGTTCACTAGGTTAATGAATAATAATATCAGAAGTTATTTGCATTGGGTTCGTAATAAAACGGGCGAGCAAGGCGGGCGGGCGATATTACCGCGTGAAAAGACTAATCTCTGAGCAAGGTAAATAGAACTTGAGCTTTGTAATAAGCTGAAAATTTGAACTTACTAATGAAATCCGGTTTATTTAGATATCACATATATTTCGTACAACAACTTTGATTTCGTATTGGTTGTACGAGTATGTAGTAATCGTTTCTAGATATTCGTTATTGTATATAAAAGTATATATACATAAAGAAATAAGTGTTTGTTCATTATCTGAAAATTCTACCTTTTTCCCTAAATCCTCTAATGTCAGAATTCCACGCTAAGCACTTTGAATTGTGGTTTTTATTAAAGGAAAACGGGATGAAGAAAATTCTGGTATTGCAAAACATTGACATGACATAAAACAATGTAGCTGGACATAATCATCGCCGGGTGAGCCGTCGCTCTGCGGTGCCTAATTAGATTTTTCATTCCATTAGTAAAATATTATAGCCACCGAAGGTAATTTAAGCCTAGGCTTTCCAGCCGTCTCACAGTACTCTAAAGTAAAAAGGTTTATAATAAAGAAAAACAAAAACAATAATTTTAGAATACTAATACACATGCTTTGCAAACATCTAAAACAGTCCATAATTATGTACGTGAGCCATCACCCTCGTCTTTGCTGTTGACATTGTAGGTACTATGATCTATAAATATGATGTATACCCACAAAATCTAATTCAAGTTTAGTTGTTATCAACTATCGGAAGTTTATAAATCTGTACTGCACGTCTATAATTGCCTGTCATTCAATTCAACATGAATAGCATCTGGTACATTAGAAGCAGAAATAGATTACACGTCAGAACCAGATGTTGGTAGATAGCTAATAGCTTTAATTGAAGTTCGTTGTAAGTATTTAGTTCCATTTTGTTCGAAGATTGATTACCGGTGTCCATTCTTTTTGATCCTTGTCACAGTTTAATTAGATAATGGTCGAATTTATCAATAAATACCAGGTAGTGTTTAGGAAAAAATTTAATTGTGTATTTAAAAAAGGTAATATGTAGTATTTACAACATTTGAGAAGTTTCTCAACTTGAAAGTAATTGCAGCATCTTTTAATTTCGTTTTACAGCAACACTTGCCATCTTGCACTCATATTAAATACGTACACATATATAACATAACTAGATGTTATTATAAAAACAGAGAGGAATATGCATCAACTCTAAATTTTTGTTCAGACTGGCGCAAAATGCCATGTGACATTAAGTCCGCCCTTTGTCGATGGCAATGAAGGAGAAGTAAACAAAGCAGTTGACAGAAGCAGTTAAGGCATTGAAGAATGTAACATGTCTCAGCTGAAAGTTTAGTATTATTTGATACTAAATATTGCTTGCGTGTTTCCTGCTGCTGTAACATAAAAAAATGGCCGCTTGTTAGAATTTCGCGAGACTTAGAAAAAAAACTCACTTTTCCGTTAGTATTAATGAAATCCACGGCAAAGTAAATAAATTGCCCAAAGGCGAAGGCACTTTTTTGCGTTACCGTCGCAAATTTATCTTTTAGTAGCTATATAAACCCCTGACACTGATAAGACGAAGAGAAATATGAAGCCTCTCAATCATAAAGCTAAAGGTCTACAGTGTAATAGGAGTAGGTAGAACATAATTCAATAATCTCTTAGTGAGAAGAAACGAAACCGATATTATTTAGGAGGAAATGAAACTTTTTTACAGAGCGCTCCATTAATGTTTATACATAAAATAATTACATTTTTTACGCATGGAACAAAAACAGAAATTTTAAATACAGAAACAATCTTGACAAAATTATATGTCTAAAAATTCCAAAGTACTCATAAAAACTCTATTGAAAGGGAATTGACGGAATCTTTAAGGCGTTGTTTACTGCCTCTCTGAAATTAAAATTTTCGACTTTGCGTTGTGAACTTCTATATTAACCTTTCTAATATACCAACACTAACTGCCCTCTTAATCGTTATGTTACATTCCGTCTACATGTCACCCTTTTCCGTGATTCTTACCTCGATCAGCTTTATCGTTATACGTTATTCTTAGCAGTAAATGTAGATACGATTATCGCTTCCGATTGTATGATCACATAGTGAATAACACTATAATATTATAAACCCTCAAACTACCAATATACCCCTATACTCAGAAGTTATTTTTAAATCTATCTCCCTAATTTTCAGCAATCTGATGCACGCTTACAATTGGCAGTTTCGATGAGGGTCGACGAATTCGTGAATCGATATTACGGAACTTCCCATGGAAGCCACAGAAGCCCCAGTTGAAGATTTAGTCATGCTGATAGTAAGAAGTGGCACCGAATTCTTTACGTGTCGTCCGGAACTTCCGATAAAATCCTTTTCAAATAGAGGTTCACGTCTTGACGCTCGGCGCTGGTTCGTATATAATATTCTTTTTTGTACTTATTACGTAAAACTAACTATATTATATTTTGTATTTCAGTTAGATTATGACCATGATAAAGAGATTCGATAGGTACATATGTATATAAATAAAATCTCCGAAATTGTCGTATTTTATATTTTGAGAATAATGTTTATTGAAGAAGCACGGTGGTTCTGCAAGAAAGATATATATATGTATATATATGTATTGGGCATTCAATGCACCCTGCCCACTCCCGATGATATAAATAAATGTAGGAAGGTATTGGTAATCCGCCGAAAATTATTACTAAAATTTTCGCTTTTCCCCTTATCGGCTATTAATAAAAAATCAGATACTATCAGCAAAAAGTAGACGGCATTTGCTCGTGACTTGCCGTGTCGTGACTCAAATATATAATGATCAAAACATTTGAAGATGTAAGTTCCAATACATGTAACACACATTGTGTTTAAATTTATTTACATATATGTGTACCTATGCGAATTACTGAACCTTTAAGAAAGAACCTTTATGTAGCCTCAAGAATTAAACTTCGTAAGAATAAAATTAAATTTCGCAGTTTCTAATCCCGGGTTGGATGCTATTGGATATTTCTAACTTACAATCTTACTTACATTTTATATGTAGTTAACATTTTTAGCAGCAGCTCGGAGTCTGAATTTTGCCCGGTATAAGGCAATAGGCTCACCGCCTATTTCATAGTGGGACATAAACGTAATTAGCGAAACATAAGAGTGTATTACATACCTCTGCCTACCTCTTCGAAGGTTAAAGGTGTCTTGTTACGTAGAATTAACTAACTGTTATTTTAAAAGTTATCCAAAAATTGTATTTAATAATGTCATTGTTACCTCTACGCTACCTCTACAGAAATAAAAACAATATTGCAATAATAATTGTTTGTCGGCAATGTCTTTAAGATTCAAAAAATATAGTAGAACTATATGAATCAATTGAAGATGCATTTATTTCTTCAAATATTATATGATTATCTCACTAATATTTTATTTATTTTACTTTATTCTTCGGGTTTTACAGGCGTGATATTACTTTATTTTTCTTTAGTTGCATCACATTACAAGCTTTACATATCAGATATAAATAATTATAATAGCGTAAATACGACTGCTACGCGCAATAAAAGAGAAAAGTTTTCGTTATTTCTAAATATCCTATAATTTCTTTGCCTTTACACAAAAATAATGGCGCAACTTCCTTTTGTAATAATGTTGAGTTCTTTTACTAGGAGTTATAATGATAATAATTTAGTTTTTATGAAGCGTTAGCTTTGGTAAATTCACTCCAATAACTGAAATTGTTTTTTCCGTCTTCTTGACCAAAAAACAGAGCTTTTGTTGTATAAATTGAGTGATGAATGGAGAGAAAGTACGTCAGAGTTATAAGAATAGACTCATTGATTACTTGGCGCCAATCTGCCTGCCCTATAAACTTGGTGTGAGAACGTGTTACTAGTATTAAGAAACTACCTCTTCTACATCTTGAAATCAGCTATCACGTGTCTGTTTAAAATAAAACCATTTTTACTGCTTGCGTTGGAACAGCAAACATTCTTTTTAACGTTCGCCTTATCCTGCGTTCACCCCTTAAATATATCGATTTATATCCGAGCGTTGAAGCCGGAACATTTCCTGCACGTATCCGTCGGCAATGGCTCCGAAAATTGTTGCTATATCTGCTCCAGCATCCAATCCCCTATTTTGTAACAATGACAAGCTGCTTGTGTGATATTACCCGCGACTTAACCACTGAACGCTTATTTATGTGTTCTATGCCTGTACGGAGAGTTCAAATCTCTTATCTCATCGTGATAAATACAATTTTCCATTTGAACGAAATATTTAGTTCAAGTTTCAATTTGATAAATGGTTTATAAATTAGCAAGTAAGCGTTACGTGGATTTCCCGAAAATTATTATCGGCGTCTTATGCTATCAGAAGTACATTCATTTTGTCGGTTATAACCCAAAAAAATATATGTGCATTATATAATACAAGTACCTACACAACACAATTGAAAATTTTGATTGAATTATTACACTACCATATTTCAATATCAATTATTTAATAACACGCGTGTGTGAAGAGAATTATAAATCTGAATAAATGTATATAGAAGTAATGTAGTATTAGACACTATCTACCCTCGACCTACCTCATAAGGAACCTGACGTTATCACGGCATACATATCACGGCATACATATCACGGCATACATATCACGGCATACATATCACGGCATACATATCACGGCATACATATCATTATAATGTAATGATAATTAATTTTCCGAATGCAAACCTGATACTGATAGAGGCAAGACGAGGGGATGGGAAGTTAAACTGAAGGTTCCATGGCACACATTACATTTATAGCTAAGCACACACGAAATGTTTGTATAGGGAGGTCGGCACCGTCCACGAAGCGGTTATCTAACTATCCCTTGTCATTCCGGCACACACTGCCACCCAACCATTTCCTCATACACTGCTAAATATCTCCTTGATATATACACGGCTCAAGTAAAAGTAGTCCCTTGTTATTAAGAACGTATTGTATATACAATATTTCATATTGAATATTAAATACACCCAACTATAGGATAACGTTGGATATTCGAATCTGAAGAACCTGACGCCCTGATAGCCTAGTGATTTAAAATTTAGCCATCCACTTCGGGGATCCTGGATTTATATATTAGTGCACACATCTTTATTAAATATGCGTTTTAAAATTAACCGCCTCGTTTGTCGACCGTTCCTGTGCTGAAATCCCGAATCGAATTATATTGATTTTGACCTACTTACAATTCCGAATAAAAATTTCTAGCAGTCGCTCGGAACGTGGATTTGTGCCTAGTGAATGTAACCTCATCGAGACGTAAACGTAACCGACTTCTTCCAGCACTACATGCGTGTTGTTACGTTTGTTTTTCTAGTCAGCGCGTGTTATTGGCTCCTGGAGATCAGTAAACATAAAATCAGTATCATAATTATCTTAGAAGCTAATGCAAGCGATCCGTGACAATAGCGTCTATTAGGAGTGATTATACAGAATTCAACTTCATCTACACCAATTATGACTCTGACATCTATTACTATCTATTATCTAATACTTGTTTATTTATGGAGCTCAGGCGAATGGATCTTCCGTGTTTTGTTAATTGAGATTAGTTTACACTAAATTATATATAAATAGTTTACACTATTATTCTAC